>UFQX01000020.1:985237-1095237 GCA_900497675.1 Arapaima gigas
CCCCCCCCCCCCCCGATTCTCCAAATGTCAATCACACCTTCGCCTCCACAACAGGCGGAACTGCTTCCTGTCCCACCAGTGGGAATGTACACAGGCTAGAGTAAATAAACCCCCAGAGACTCATGGGAAGCAAGGGACCTTTGCCACAGCACAGGAACACAGGGCTCCCTCACTCAAATTTTGCTGACTGTGTCGCACACACTATGTGAACAGAAACATACATACACAGCAGTACAGATATATTACTCTTTAACTTCAGTACCATCACATACATTCACACAGATATTGAATACATACATGTACACAGAAAAACACGTAAGCACAAAGACAGTTCTTAGCTATGTCTTCACAAAAACAGTTTCAAATTGCTTAACTTTCCTCTTATTACATTTGGTGTTTTATTAAAGACAAAAACGATTCTGCTTAGTCTTACCCTCTTGTTTATGTAAGAAATCCAAGATAAACAGTTTGTCACTGCATTTCTGCGGGTTCTGTTGCAATGTTTTCACTTAATGGATACCTTCTGTGGCTGCCTACTGGTCCTCAGTGCACAGGTTAGTGCTTACTTTACTCAGTCTGAATACATACACTCATATATACAATAGAGAAAGAGAAAGCGATAGATGGTATAAGATTGACAATAGACATGCCGCACACCACAGGAGACCACAGGAAAGGAACATATCCTCACATCTCCTGATTTTAGCCCAGAAATCACTGACAGATTTAGAGTGAATAAGGGGTGTGATGTTACACACACATTGCTCCACAGTAGGAACTTGTTTTCCATCCTGTTTGAAAAGACCCTCTTTCCACAAACCTCTTTGTGTTGCTCTGGGATCCTTCTCCTCAAAGTCCAACATCCGTATCTTCATTACTTCACTGCAGAGTGCAGTGAAGTGTCACATGCCTTTAAACTTGTTCTAACCATATGAATAATTGTATGAATAATAATTACAACGTCTGAATTGAAAAGTCACTTATATTTGGTAAGTATACAGTGTGTCATGCTGACTATTGCTCATCTTTGACTCCTAATTGTTCATATTAATTGTAGTGTAACTGCAGTTAACAGGCACAGTTTGATTGAGCTTAATTAGCAGTACAATTATTTTATGGATTTAATTGGTGGGCAAACAGGAAACCGTGTGAAACAGAGTTAGAAGGACTGTACACTCATTACTACGTGTACATTTGTGGAAGAATATTACTAAGAATATGTATTTGCTTCACTGTTATCTTTATAAAAGTGAGATTTTTGATTGTATTACAATATTATACAGTGTGGACGTTGTAAATGTGAATATATATGAATGTTTGTGCATGTCTGTGTAAGAATGTGCGTGAGTGTGTGTGTGTGTGTGTGTGTGTGTGTGTGTGTGTGTGTGTGTATACGCATGTTTGAGAAGTCAGGCAGGCTTGTCCGGGGTGTCAACCAAGGAGTTTGAGTGATGTAACCAGGCAAGCGTCAAGCAGGAGAAATCAAATATAACACTTCACATAGCAGTAGTTTCTTGCTTGTACGCTTCAAAAAAGAATGGAGAGATTGATGGAGAGAGATGGCAAGAGAGCAAGAGAATGAGAATGATTTTTGATACCATCTTTATTTAATAATTTCCAGAAACAAATGTCAAATTACTTGCAAGACTCCTTTAGATTTTTATTTTATGTGCATTTTCTTGAAAGAAGGAGAATGAAAGAGAAGGAAGGAGGAGAATAAACCAAATCTGTCCCTTGAGATAATGTTTGCCAAGTCTTGTCAAGGACTTCCCCTCTTGAGAGGCCAGAACCTCTCAAAGATCTAGAGCAATTTAAATAAGAGACTCTCCATTTGTCAGGGACCCCCCCCCCCACCCTCCTCCTAAATAAGTCCAGCTCCCTAACCTCTCCCAGAAGTACCACCATCTTGTAGCCTATTGGTGCTTCCTGTTACACTAGCAAATCTGTTAGCTCCAAGGTATTGTCTCTGGCTCCTCAAGTGGGGCCATTTTTAATTAAATTAATCCGCACGTCAATCTATCGCCGATCAATCACAAGTGCCATTCTGGCTGTGCAGGGCTGCTGGAGGGACTGACAGAGCGTGATAATGGCACGGAGAATAAACTGGCTTGGTTAATTAGCACACATAATGGATGGATTAGGACTAGGTTAACACAATCTGTGCTTGAACTGTCAGGGTGTATGTGTTTGTTGGGGAAATGGGTGGGTTGGTTGGGAGGACCATTTAAGGGGCCTGTTATATTGATATTTGTGATATCAGTGATTTGCAAAAGAACATGACTTTATGGATGGGACACTTTTATCTACAGAACTGCTAACAGGGAGGGTCAACAGCACAGAAATGTACATATCTCACACACACAGATAACATGAACCAAGAACTCATAACTGCACCACATTGTAATGTAATGTGGGAAGTTAGTCTGCATAAAAATCTGCTTATAAGAAAAGCAAACAAAAGGTTTTAACTTAATATGTATGACTTTATCACATACTATAGTACATACATTCCTTAGGATCGCATCAGTAATATGGAGATATTTCATAATTTGTGTAAGAGTATGTCAGTGCTGAATACTGAAGATGAATTCTTTCTTGTCTCTCTGCATGTTGATTTCTGAAAATTCTGAAGGTGGTGGTGTCCACGACGGTAAATGTGGACGGCCATGTGCTGGCTGTGTCTGACAACATGTTCGTGCACAACAACTCCAAGCATGGTCGGAGGGCACGCAGGCTCGACCCGTCTGAAGGCACACCATCATACCTGGACCACGGTAGGCCTGTTCCACACGAACTGCTGTTTCTGTGTGTCTCTCACATTCCCTGTCTTCCTGTCTTTTTGTACGGTGAGATTTAAAGGAGGAAGAGTGACTGAAACAGAGATCAACTGAAGCTTCATTGCTATGTTTAGTGAGGGTGTTTTAGTGATTTGAAATAACAGGGTTGCCAGTTAAGTATTGCCTTGCGAATTAGCTTTGGTGAAGCTGCAGCCTAGGAGTGAATGCTCACCTTTTTGTTAAATGTAGCATCCTAAGAAATCCAGCCATGTCTGTGTCTGAAGTTGATGTTCTCCTGTTCTTTGGTTAATGTGGAGCCCACAGTGCAGGAAGAGGACAGACCTCTATAAAGGTCTCATTCCAAACATGACAACAACTATTCAGACCAGCCAAAAATAGCTGAATTACCAGTGAGGTCACTGCTTTGTAACCAGAGCAAAGTCCCTCCACTGGCCTATACAGTTCTATGAGAAACTGCTTTACACCTGGCTTCTGTGGATGACCCCACCGCTTACTAGTACTCTGTTTCTTCAGAATGTTGGCGGTAAAAGCAGAACCCATCCCTCTCCCATATAAAACACAAACTGTTGGCCAGTATTTCGGTTGTTCCTGCCCATTCTGGGGTTTCACACTCCCCATCCACCAAGTCAGTCAGCTTGCACTTGTTTTTCATCCTGCCACAATTCAACATACAGCTAAGTGGAGTGGGTATGGCTAAGGGGCAGGTATGTCACGCTGATATGCTGCTGTGATGGAGTGAGAAAGTCACCTTGAGCGCAATTTGCCCACGGATGTCGTGGTCTGGAATTTCACACTGGCACTGCTAGGTTAAGGCACATTGAGGTGAGCATGAAGATGGGGTGTATGCTGTGTGTGCATTGAGGGTGGGGGATGGTGGAGTGGATTCTGGTCCTTCAGAACTCAACCCTACGCCCAACCACCATCTGTTCAGTGGTACAAAGGATGAGGAGGAAAAGATGACAGCTTTGAGAGGCTCCATTTAATTAATGTGATAACCTGACCCCTTCTTCCCCCCCTCACCCCAACAACACACACGCAGACAAACACATAGTCGATCCACCTCCAGACTCACTCCTACACCCCAGAGATGAGGGGTTGTGACAAGTGTCTTCACTGTGGATGAAAAAGCCCAACTCTACACTTTGGTCTACTAATACTTACTTCCATTTGCAAGCCCAGTACTCATTAGGCCACAGCTTTGGCAATTCTCTCTGGTCACTACAGAACATGCCGAAGGAAAGAGTGTGCATATTGGTAGGGCAGGAGGGACGGACACAGGAGGGACACTGAGGCAGCCAATTGTGTCCAGCCTTGTAGCTCCACTTGTCCGTCCTGATGTCAGTACCTTTCCTCTGGTTCCCAGGCTCAACCATTCAAACTGTTGTTTTGATGAAATTTTTTTCAAAATTTTAAAAACGTTCTTTATCTTAGAAACAAGATTATTAAAGAATTTCCGTCTACTTTTCTTCTATTTTACTCAGAGCACAAGCAAAATTTATGTAGATATATTTATTTGGTTATAATGATAAATGGATATGGCAAGTTATTCTATATTTCAGATTACTTAAGAAACGTGTTGTTTAATGTGGCCCTGTCAATGTGTTATAATGTCAGTAACATTTGGAGTAAAATCCTGGTGATGGATGAGCGTGTTGCCTCGTTCACCTCTATGTTACAAATGCAGTCAGATGGCTGGAGACAAAGTCCCTCTGTAATTAAGGTTTCTGAGGTACTGTTCTCCGCTGCTTTAGTGGCCTGAATAAGTTGTTTTTGAGCTCTTAAAAGTAAAAAAAAAAAGCACAACAATTAGGCCTTTTCCCATGTGCCAACTGTTTTCTTTGAATGTGTGTCTGTCAAATCCAAGCACAGCAGCATTTGCATGCTTACTTCCTGAGAGAAACCCCTCTTCAATAAGCTCCCATTTCTGCAATTGACCCAGTCTGCTCTCAGGTTGGTCTTTTGCCCTGACCCCTTAATACCCTCTAATGACTTGATTTAAGATGATTGAAAAACTGATTTTTGGAGTTATATAAATCCAATAGTCTTTTCATTTGGCATTCAAGGATTTTAGAAATTAGAAACACATTTTTGTAGAAATCTAACCACAGAACTGATACTGACTGATCTAAGAATGGATTAAAATTGCAGATTTTTGTGCCATTATGGCACTCCTCTGGTCTGCAGTTGCTATAATTCTCCAGGGGTGGTGGGCACTGCTTTTGCTCTAGTGTAGTTCAGCACAGATTAAAAAGGACAAAGACTGAGTGGAAGAGCAAGTCCCACATCCATATCCACAAAAGCCTTCGTTCCATTTGTATTGTATATATTTTGCTTCAGTTTCTGCCTAATACAAGACATGTGAGTGGGTTGATTACCCATAAAGCAAAACTGTGGTACAACCTTAGGATAACAAACCATAAACTGTTCATGAGCTTTCATTTCCAGGCCCAAAGCATGAAAAAATATTTGGACAGTAACTGCTGCTAAATACTTGCCTTGTACTACTTGTGCGTTTAAGATACTGACTCTTAAAGTCCACAGGCTTCAAGCCAAACTTTCAGCTTACCATAGACAGAGGGCTTCCACTCTGAGAAATCCCTCCTGGTGAGAAGACCTGGGGGCCTGTTCAGGCCAGAGCAATGCTGCGGCAGAGTGGGGTGGTGGACGGCTGGATGGGCTGGCCCTGGGGTTTGAGCGGAAAGGCAGCCTCCATGTGGCAGCGGCAAGGCCGGCCCCCACCGGCTGTGGGCGCGAGCAGAGCAGGCGGACAGATGGCACCGGGGGAGGCACCCAAGTTTAATCCTATCAGATGGATTCACGTTCCACCATCTGGTTAATCCGCACACAATTTCTGCGCCTGCAGAAGAGTTGTCTTAGGCCAAGATTACCGCCACAGATTGATCCAGAGCTCATGCTCATCCTTCCCGGTTTATCACTTCGCCAAATTGTATTACAGCTCGTCGGCATGGTCGCTGAAGTGAGGGAGCATTGGCAACGGGAAAAAAAAACATTTTTTTGGGAACTGGATTACTGGTCTATAGCAAATTACGGCATGTCCGACATGCAAAATATGTGTCAAGTAAAGAAGCTTTAACATGTATTTATTGTTTTTTTTAAGTTGATCATATTGAAATCGTGTCTCGTACCCTACAGCCTTTGTAATGCCAAAATTAAGGGTTAATACTTTATAAATATGAAAACAAAATTACTTTTGTGCATGTGTATGTAAGAATATATGTCAACCCACATATTAAAGAATAATTTGTATTCATTGAAAATCTGTACGTACTTAAATTATGAGGGATATAGCTTTTCGTCCTTCTGAGAGATGAACAGATTCTTTCCCACTTTCTGGAAACTTGTGCTTAAGATTTAGCTGGTTCTCAGAAGTTCAGCATCCAGGTGTGAGAAAACTTGTAGAGAAAATGAGGACAGACTGAGAAAGTCATTTTAGAGGTGAATTTGTTTGCCTCTCAGAGTTATTTTTGACCTTTGTTGAGATGCAATATGCTAGCTCAAAGTTAAGCTCCGCTGCTGCTGGTGACTCTTCATTGCTGACCCACCATGATTTCATTGCCTCTCGTACTACGAGCCTCAATTCCTGTGCCTGCTTAGTAGCAGCTCTGCACTGGGCCTTGTCTGTTGAGTTGAAAGGGATGGCATTTGTTAAGATAACTGGGACTAGAGGCTTGCCGAGGCACAGCCACTATGATGTAATGTCCTTTCAGTAATGCTTTGAGGAGCTTAGTGTGGCCCTTTACTCCTAGAAAGACTGACTTTAACAGTATGATGACTTTTATTAGTCCTTGGTACAAGGAGCACTTATATAATGCAGCACTGTAAAATTGCAACGAGTGTGTTAAAAATGAGCAGCAAATCTTGGTGTGGTTGAATCCTCATAGGAATGTGATCATGCACACCAGGAGTGTCCCGTGATCATTATAAATGCAAACAAATGCACATTCCACCTTGGAAAACCTCCCTTTAGTGTCTCATTATGATGACTGACGCCTCAACATTTGGGAATAAACTGAGGGGTAGAATGTGGGGACGCAGGTTATTAAAGTGGACTGAACCCACCCTCTACCAGAGGCTTTAAACCCAAGCAGGCAGCCAACAGTGCTTAATAAGCCCACTGACCTTTCTCAGCCCTTCTAGCTCCGCGGTCCTATGAGAGGTGTTAAGCTGTACTACACAGGTCCACGAGGTATTGGGTGGGGAAGCTTGAGGACAGCTAAAACACTTGGTTTTGGCTAGTTTGACTCCATCCTGATCTGGCAGAATTGTCCCAGAGCTGTGCATTGTTTTATGTGTGCTTCTTGTTCTGTTATGAAGCAGCAATTAACTGTCAAGGAGGCCATTGCACTAAAACACCACCTCTCGGTTTGTGTAATGGATCCTTGTTTTTCTATGAGAGTCTGTGCTCTCTGAGAGCTGTTAAAACCACGAACGCCCTTTTGGGGTTGGGGGGTGTGCAGTATTTATAGTTGGATCCAGCTGTGTTCGTGTTTTTTTAAGTATTGTGTTTGTTTGGTTTCCTGTCCTGGCCCCATGCTGTGAGTGTGAAAGGCGTTTGTTCAGATTGCCTCTAACCCAACTACCTCCCAAACCCCTACCCCCCCCAACCCTGGTGGGGCACCCCTTTCCAGTGTCACAATGCACCCAAGAGAGAGAGGGATCCCTCAAACCTCCCAGGGACCTTGGCTCAGCAGAAAGTCATCTCTTCCTTGCAAGTTCAGCCCTTTCCAGCTAAATCAAAAGAAACCAAACTGAGATGCGAGAGTTACAATTACAGCCAAGGGAAGAATGGAAAGAAATATGATCTGCCAGTAAAAAAAAGTCCTGCAGACTCTTTTGTGTTTTAAAGGAAGCTCCAAATCAGGACGCCCACAATCCCATCTCTCAGACAGGAATTGTCTGGCCACCTCTTTGTCCCCCACCCCCGTAGGTCAAAGGTACTGTGTTCTCACTGACCTCTTCTGCTAGTCTGGATCTTGGTCATAAACGTATGTGTTGCAGTATGTGAAAGTTGAATTTCAGTAAAAAAGGGCCTTCAGACACAGGGTTGTAATAACCTTCAGAGAAAATAGTGGCAAAATGACAGATTGGAAGAAACTGTGTAGTGAAGACGATTAGTGGGTTTACATGTTCTCTTCCTGCTTCGGATGGATATGAAATTGTGGGGATTATGTAAGTCCTCCATGACTGGCCGCGGTGACACCTTCACAAGCAGGGGAATTAGTGTGCTTGCAAGCATGAGCTCGGCGCTGCAAAGGGAGATGTGGCTGTGAGCTGATCAGACCTACTGGGAGCGCACCTGCCTCTTGTCCGTGCCACAAAGCACCATACGCTGTAACGTCTGAACTCTGGGCTTGCAGTGACAGGCCATGTCTACCACCCCGACACAATCTGCCACAGTCATGTTTGGGAGCAGTCCAAGTCATCACCGCGTCGCCTCCATTTAGCAGCAATACCTGAAGTGGCACCCCAAGGTAAAAGTAGTCTGGTAGTGCACGGTCTCCTTGTGAAGTAGTGCTTCTGGCACACTGGACTGAGGTGCAGTGGGGTTGGGGGTCCAGGTTAGTCTCTTGCTAAAGGTGTTAAGTGGACAACTTTGTCTCCTGTACAGTGCTGTGTTTCAGCTGAAAGCATTTACTGCAATATCCTCATCATTTCTCCTTTCTGTTTCACTCTCTGTGTTTCTTTGCTTTCCCTCTCTCTCTTTCTCTCTCTCTTGCTCTCTCCCTTTTTAAAACCACGGGCAGATTGGAATTTGTGTAATTAGTCCATCGAGCGCCTCCAGAAAGACGGCATCAGAATCTGGGAGCCAAAGTTCAACATCCCGAAGTGAAATTTAAACCAATTAATGTGTTAGATTTTTATGGCTGGTTGGTGTTTTCTCAGTGAATCCCCGGGCGCGTGGCCTTTGATCGACTTCTGTAAGGACTTGCAATCGTCTTCCTGCTGGGAGCGGGGCGCCGCTGACATTTACACGACTCTCGTAAAACAATCAGCCACACACGTGCCATGCTCCTATTTAATAAAGGTGTGTGTATAATAACCCAAATTAGCATTCCAGGCCCGCCTCTTGCCCTGGGGACAGGCTTTTATTGTGCAGCCATCGTTGTCATAACACCACAGTGAGGCTGAGTGATCTCTCCCTGCTTGACCCACAGATTCCTTAATCTTCCTCCATATGAAACTACAGTCAGCCATAATTTTGCCTTTTGTAATTACAGGAACAGAGGAGGCTTTCTTACTCTTACGATCCTTTACTCTCTTACTCTGAACTCCACTGCACTCTTCATCCCCCTTCCTCCATGTCTCATTCTCACTTTCTTTAATTTCTGTTCTCCTGGTTTACCTACTCCATGTTTCAGCATCTGGAAACTATATCTTTGGCGCTATCAGCAGTGGATCTGTGGTTGCAGTTAAATTGTATGAGACTATTCGGAAGGTGCCTAGATATGAGTAGTTTAGCTGTTTTACCTAACAGTCAATGGTGGAAAAAGTTATCCCATAATTTTACCACGGTTTTTTTCCAAAAGGATTAATTACTAATATGTCAGTTAATGTACGTATTATTTTTCACATGCACTGTAGTCTGACCAGTTGTTAAAAAACTAAATTTGTCAAGTGGCATCCACTGGAGACAAGAGGTTTCGTCTAAATACTGATGTGAACAAGCCATTTTCTCCTGTTTTATTCATTACCAAACTCTGTTTTGATTTTTGTGAAGTATGTCCAAAAAATATATGTTTTGGGGTACAAAGTTTGTATTGTAATTTCAGGGTAAAACAGCCTAATGAAGTGATCATGCTAAGATTTTGGTGGAGAAAATAACGCTTAGTGGGCTTCCTGGCTGGGCTGGATGCCATATGCAATGGGTTTGATTTAATCATGTGCTGTATCAGGGGTGGCACAGTACTGGAGCTGAAGCCATACTTCCCAAAAGTCAATGTGAAAAGAAAAAGGGCCACCCATACACATATCTGTGAGAGGCAGGGTCTCTGCTTCCGCTGTCTTTAAAGATGTTATGCTGCGCTGGGACTACTGGAGAGCTGAAACTTGCGGTTCTACTGTGTATATGTGTGTTTGTGCATGTACAGTCTCTGTATCACCGTATCTTCTCTCTTACTTATTATAAGTACAATATTATGTGTATAATATTATCAGGGTAAGATAAAACCCTACTCATCATTATTTTTAATATAGGTAAGGTAAACATATAGGAAGCTGCATTTAAACCAATAGAATTTTACAAAATATTACAGCCAAAGCAGAACTGTGGATAACTTTAAGTAGCACAACTGTTCGCAGGACTTGTGACTCTCTAAGATACAGTCTGGCTAGCTCTGCTTAGCTGGCCTCCAGAAACAGTTATGCATTGACTCCTCTCGGGGTTTTATGATACACAGACAGCTTTACAGCTGACGGTGCAGTTGCAAAAAGTCAAAGTTGGGCTGTGCTCTGCATTCATATTGGAACTGACCAATACTTTCCCTTCTACTCCTTATGCCTACTCACTCCTGGTTTCGTCCACTTCACTCCTCCTTCGACATGCTGTGCTTGAAAGCAGCTACACCCTGCATCAAAGCCATCAGCCCCAGTGAGGGGTGGACAACAGGGGGCGCCACAGTCATCATCATTGGGGACAACTTCTTTGATGGACTGCAGGTCATCTTTGGCACCATGCTGGTCTGGAGCGAGGTCAGTGCCGCCTCTTCGGACTTATTCTGTATGTCAGCTGTCATTCTGAAATGGCTGTAACTCTGAATCCCTTCAAGTAATTGCCAGTCTATTCATGCATTTCTTCCACTCAATCTCATAAGCAAGGCACCTTGTGTGTGGTTAACTAACCAAAATCAAGGTAACAGCACTTTATCCAGCATTAAACTGCAACAGTGATAACCATGTATTTACAGAAATCATTTATGCTTCTTAATGAAGATTCAAAAGTACAATCTCCAGCTCTCAGAGTGTCAGGAACAGTACTAAGGATTTTGCAATGGATCCAAACTGCAGCTAGTAGCTGTGTGGGATGAGACAGAGGAGATAAAAGGCAGATAAATAGCAGCGGTGAACTGCAAGTTAAAACCACTTCCTTTCAGTATTCCAAATCATTAATTTGTGATTTATAACTCTATCAGGATCTGACTATTTTACGTAGCACTTTTTAGCTGAATTATAGTTGAATTCAAGCAGTTTGTTACTACACACTGATTCTTTGAAAAATTCGTTTTTTCTTTCATTTTTTATTACTGTATTTGTCAGAGAGATGGTGTTGTCTGGAAGACAGCTTCTCAGCTGCACAGCTAACTGCACAATGAAAGGGACAGTTAAATGCAGTTAGTGTAGTTTAAGCTGTGTCCTGCATTAAAAGAGAAATCTCAGAAATTACATGCTGCCTCTGCTGTGCAGGACTCTGTCTCTCTTCAAAGCTGCCAGCAACGTGCTCAAACTCCACTCCTCTGATTGGAATTGAGCCAAGCTGAAGTCCAGGCTGTGACCGTTGTGCTTGTATGTGTGTGTGACTTCTGTGGAAGTGCAATGCAGAAAGCCACATCTGGAACTAATCTACTCCCCCACCCTCCACATGCTGTTTCTGAAAGCAGTGAACAGAGTAAGGGTGTGACCCCCTTGACCCCCCCTGACCCCCACCCATCACCTCTCCTGCCACCCCCGCCCCCCCGCCTTAGGATGAAGCAGCCCCTTCAGCGTTACTCACAAGGAGATACTACCCCTGCTCTATCTTTGCAGTAGGTTGGCACAACAATGGCCCAGCATAGCAGAAGCAAGCAGTGGGAGTGGAGAAGGAGAAGCCTCTAGTCTGCAACTCACCCACACACTTTGTGAAGAGGCAATATGAATGTGTGTGTTTGTATGAGTCCTCCATTAGCCTGCTCTTACACACACTCTGAAGTGAGGGAATATGCCTGGAAGACTACTGAAAGCTGACTTCCTTGTTGCAGTCCATCTTCCAGTCCACTGCTTAATAAGCTGATCCAATCACAGCCAGATTTGTCCTAATTTTTTACTGCCAGTGGGGAATTTTTTGTCTGTTTGTTGTTGTTTTGTCCTGCATTTGGACTTAGATATATAGTAAAACTGTACATTAGCTTTTTATTTTTTACATTTATTGTTAATGATAATATTATACCTGTTTTTAGGTGTCATGTGCTTTCTTGCTGAACTAATTTTTGAAAGCAGTTGAAGATAGGGAAGTAAAAATTATTAAAAAGGACTTAAAATACTCAAATTATCCCTCATGGGGCAACTTTGTGAAGAGATTAGTAGTGTGGCCATGCTATTTATGGGCACTTAGCAGCATGGTTTATTTTAAGAGGACAGTTGCAGACCCTCTGTACCATGGTTTAACACTGTTGTCAGGGGTTGCACTGTGGGCAGGACTCACAAAAGGAGGCAGGGGTGGGGGTACTCTCAGTGCTCCCTGGAGAAGGCCACAGTTTTGGGGGAATGTTTCTATTTAATGGCCACTCCAGAAGAGTGCAGTGACAATGCTGTTTATCCACCCCCCCGCTGACGAAGCCTCTGCCTCACAAATTCCTCCAAGTTTATTTGTTTCCCCTGGTTTACATTTCCACACCAATGTCAGGTGTGTACTTGTTGGATTGAAGGGGATTTGTGGCTGTGGCCAATGAATAAGCTGGTGAACCAGAACCCATAATATGCTGAAGGAGTCCCACAGGTCATCCTGAGTCTGTACCTGGGGTGTTACTCACTGTCATCAAGTATAGAGTGTTTGTTTATGGCACACAGCATTGGACCTTCCCCTCATGCATCCAGATGTCCCTATACCTCTTCCTCTCTCCCATCCTCCAGCTGATCACACCTCACGCCATTCGCGTACAAACTCCTCCACGGCACATCCCTGGCGTGGTGGAGGTCACCCTCTCCTATAAGTCTAAGCAGTTCTGCAAGGGCACCCCTGGGAGGTTCATCTACACAGGTAAGGCCTGCAACTCCATACCCAGTGCACTGTGTGAAACACAAGATATTATTGTTATTCTTTCATTGTTTAGCTGATACTTTTTACAGCTGGATATTTTTAAAAAAGAAATTCATATTCAGTATATTGGCTTAAGACTAGGAAGCTGACCCCACAACCTTCAGGTTGCAAGTGTGTTAACTACTGTTTTACCAGCTGCCTGTGTGCTCCTGTTTCTGTCTTTTCTGCTCTGCTGTCAAACTTATGTCAATAAGGCTAGTGAATGATACTCAGAACACAGAAGTAATGTGTCAAAGTATTTACCAAAAGCAACTTGTGCCCTGGGCCCCAAGGTTTCCAGGAGACAGAGCAAAATTGTGCCACCAGGGCTTTCTCCTGCCAGGGTGCCTTCATGTTGAGGAGTCCAGCCTATTTCCTGTCTGTGAAGTGTAACAAGCATAACCCCTTCATCTGCAAATTATTACATCCTCTATGATACACAGATAAGGCTAACAGAGGGCTTATCTGCAGCAGAGGAGGGAGGGGGTTGACTCGGTGGTCACCAGGGTGGGACCTCATCTGCCATTCCATGCATGTGGCATCCATCGTTAGTACTGGGAATTTGAAGACACTCTACATGCAGGGTCATTTTTGCTGAGGACTGGTTTTAACAGCAGGACACCCATTAGTTTATTTTTATGGAGAGATCTATGTATAGTAGCACAACAATTCAAACAAAACCCTAAGTCTGTAGGCCGTGGTGGGAACTTAAAGCAGGCAAATCTCCCAGAGATTTCAAGGAAGTATAAGATGAATAAGTGACTTTGAGGTCTTCACTACATCTCATAAATGCAGCGCCATAAAAGCATCTTCAGTCACAGTGTAAACAAAAGTTTGAGCTGGAATTGTAAGATGGATGTAAATAGTAGCAGAAGGTTAGAGCAGAGCTGTTAGCATGGGGAGGGTCTTAATGGCTACTGCACATGTGAGGGCTGCAGTTGGACCAGGAAACCAGTTTCTTGTGACTGACAGGCCACAATCTAAGACTTTCATATTTCATCTCTACTTTTTCAAATGCAGAAACACTGCCTTATTTCACTTTTTAATTAAAATATATGCATATACACAAGCATACTCAGTGACTGAAAGAGCCATAGAAACCTAAACATCAACGCAAAATTGCAGCTGGGGGTTGTGTCCTCTCTGGGCTCACAACCTCGTTTCACCTAATTGAAAATTATAAGAACCGCCCTGGAGGAAGAATTTGTTTGTAATAAGTTCATTTGGACATAATGGAGAAAAGGGGGCTGCAAACCATTTTGCTAAGGTCTCACACTGAGTGGAAGAAATCCCAGACCAATTTACCAACCACCGTAATGATCCACAGTGTTTTTAATCCTTTTTTAAAAGAGTGAATGACAGAGTAGTGAAATAAGAGCGAAGCTGTGAAATTTTCTATGACCATTTTGGGTAATGGAAACACCTTTTTAAATTATATTTCATACTATTTCCATTTTGCATAGAAACACTTTCTTTAGACCTTATAAGAAATCATGTACTGTGGATGAAGTTTTGTGTGTGTGCACAAACAGTAAATGTGTGTATATGTGTGGCACTAGAGGTTTGCAAGAAACTCGACTGCAGTTTGTCTACATGTACACATCTGTCTATCCACAGGTGTGCAAATTCACTGGCCATGCAGATGAGATCACAGAAAGTATGTGCAGTGTAATGTCTGCCTCTCCTGGCTGCCCTCACCTGTCTCACCTGTGTGAGAGAGAGCTGTAGCCTACCTAAAATCATGCTGGTGGTCTTTATTGTTTGATTTACTAGGCATACCACAATGGCATATTGCTGTTTTGGCTTTATTTTGCCACCATCAAAGCAGGGTAGAATCGTGAGAATTTAAAGTCACATTTCCCCCTCCCTCCCTCTCCTAATTGGCTGGCTTTCTGGTGGTCAGGTCTCATTACAAAGAAATTGTTTTAATCATCATTTGGCCCAAGCCACCCTCCAGGCTACTTTGCTGTAAACGGTCTTGTCTGTCTACTAAGTGCTTTATAAAGTAGGGGGAGGTGACCTCTGACCCACTCATTTGGCAATTTTTTCAGTATGTGAATTAGGAAACTTAATCCAGACTGCAGTTACCTCACCAGCATCAAGGTCGAGTTCTTGCAAGGGTCAAAACTCATCAGATTCATTCCCTCTGCTTTGTGTGTTTCTTTTGTTTATGTGTTCTTAAAAAACAAAACCAGTGAATCAAATTCACAGACTTAAAACAATGTCTAAATGCAAAAGTACTAAGAAAAAATATTTTTCATCTGACATGCCAATAGACTTGTGCAAGACTTCCATTTGGACATAAAGCCAAAGCCATATGTGATCATATCCTGTAATTGATCTTAAAACACAAGAAATATGTGGGAATTTTAAAAATAATATCCAAACAGTATGGATGAGATATATGCTTATCTGTATGCGTCTGCGTGCACGCGTTTGTGTGTATGTGTGTGTGTGTGTGTGTGCGCACGACCACATGTGAGGGCATGTAAGCATGTGGTAGGACCAGTAGGATCATTGGGTTTATTGTGGAGCTTCTGGTGTCTCCTTCATGGTCCAGCTGATGAGCACGTGTGTTGGCTGTTCATAGAGCAGATGGTGGCCCTTTTTACAAATTCTCACACCTCCGTGAACACTGACCCCATGAGAGTTGACCACTGTTACATCAACATGAGTACCAAAATGGTAGGTCAGAAATGTTGGTTTATCTATGTCCCATCTTCCCATAGTCTTTCCTGCCTGGTCTAGTCATTTCTCTCCCAGGCTCCAGTCCTCAGAAGCTACGAGTCATAGCTGGGGACTGAAGTCTGCCATCTTGCTCTTTTGCTTCCAGTTGGCACTTTGGAGGGCCCAGTTGCCAGCGGGTACTAATCATAGACAATTGGCAAGAGTAAGGGGCAGCTGGCAATGGAATTACAACACGGGGCAGCTGGCAACACTAATCAGCTGCTGTTGGGGAGAAGAAATGGCCGAATGGACCCGGCTCATGGGCCTAATTAAATCAATACAGCACCAATAGTGCCGCTTTAGATCAAGGTACAGCCATGCAGAAATCGATTGCTACCTGGAAACACAAAGCACCAGACCACACAGATCCCAGCATCCTCTGTCTTCCTCCCCTTCATTCATTGGTCTTGATGAAGTTGGATGTGGATGGAAAAGGCCTGATGTTTGTAAATCTTTTGGGTGAGAAAAATGTGTAGAAATGCAAGCAGGTAACCAAGAGGCAGAGTTCTAGAAAGAGGGCTCCAGAAAGCAGCCCTCATTTTTACATCCGGTTGCATCGCTCAATTACGCCTGCACCTCACAGCCGAAGCTTTTATTTGTGATGAATTATTTACATGGCACACCACAGCGTGTCATGAGGAGCATGTGCTGTGTGCCCGAATTCTCCTGTAAGCGACCGCTAATGTTTGCCACACGGTGCGTCTGCACACACGCACCTTGTTAAACACAGAGAAAATTGCACCCCCCCCCCCCCCCCCCCCCCCCCCCCCCCCCCCCCCCCCCCCCCCCCACCCCCCCCCCCCCCCCNAAAATTCCCCCCCCCCCCCCCCCCCCAAGCTCAGGGTGTTAACGTAGGTTCACTTCAGGCAGTGGGCTAGGAGTGCTGATGCAGGAGGCACTCTAAGAAGCAGCTCACAAACAGAGGATACAGCATATGGGGCTGATGGAATGCTGGCCCATGGATGAGTGTGAAACTGGCAGTGTGTGCAGCTTGGTGGGACATATGTACCGCGTGAGGTGCTATGGTACCTGTGAAACGACACGTCTTAATGGCCCTGCCATGTTGATGTGTCAGAGATGCAAAGTGGCCGTCAGTAAACAAACAGTGGAGGACTGCATGAATGTTAGGAGGGGAGAACCCCTGCAGCAGCATCTGGGACCCCAATTCTGCAGACAGTAGTGCCCCACTGCACCTCCTCAGTGCACCATGCAATTAAGTGCAAAAGGCTCAGCGCAATTAGACTTATCATCAGAAGCAATTAAACCAACCACTTTTGGGACAGCATGTTTCCCTGCATGCTGATAACAAGATGTTAAGAGGTGAATAGATTTTCTCTCTCTCTCTCTCTCTCTCCCTCCCTCTCCCTCCCCCCCCCCTCCCCTCACTTTGTCTCTCTCTGATCTTCTCCAAGTGTATTTCCATGTTTGGTTGTACATTACCTTTGCTAGAGTCCTCAGCTTGTGTCATTTGTTAGAGAGGTTGTGCTGACATTTTTTACATGCGGCCCACTTATTTGCCAATGGTGGCTTTAGAGAGCCATGTCCCAGCAATAGATTGGGTGTCTTTGATGAATGGGCTCCTATGTACAGTAGTCAATTTGTCCTTGCTTGCAATGAAGCTCTTCCTGCTTAGTGGCCCTGCATCTAGCCTGTATTAAACAACTCAATTGCATCAGATTTAAGGTCCTTTCCCTGTGTCTGTGTCCCGATTAGGTACATCTGAAATATCATACAGCAATGCCGCTGAAAAGTGGCTAAGCTGTGGGAGAGAGTAGAATCTGGGGCAGAATTATAGCTTTCTTGTTCCTTCGCAGTCATAAAAAGCACTCCAGCCACAGCAGATCTCTTAAGTGTTCCGTTGTGTAACATGTCTTCATCCTGAAAATGGCTGCAAACTCATATGTGTCTGAATTGCTCACTACAGATTGTTATTAAAATTAAGAAGGTGTTGAGGGGAAATGCTGTTTGCTGATGAGGTGCCTGTGCTTGCTGTGGTCATGAGTGCTCCTGCAGTGACTACACAAACAGTCCAGACTCACTAATGGCAAGCTCAGGCTGGAAAGTGCAGAACAACACACAGAGCACCTTGCTTTCAAAAGCTGTCACCATGTACAGTAGTCAAGTTGTCCATTTCCTGTGGCTTCCCAACTCATTCTCACACATACATGCGTGGTTGCTTATACCTACCTACAAACCCTTACACATGCATACACACAAGCCAAAGGAATGGAATGAAGTGAAGCACAACAATGGACAATATTTTGCCCATTTGCAGATTCTCAATGGACTTTTGTATGGCCTATACAGAGGATAGTGCCGATTAAAAGTAGTGGAGAAGAGGGTGAACTTTGAGCCTGGTAGATTTTTGCAAGGTGCAGTCCTTTAGTTTGTAACCTCAGAATCTGTATTTAAGAAAAGAAATTGAATTAAAAACCTATGCTTTACCTTGATTTTGGAAAAGTACATTTCAGTCTTAACTCTTTTGAAAACTTCCAGCATTCAGTTGTTTCGTATTCCTATATATTTTGTTTTTTTTTTATCATAGACAGATAAGACTATGTATTAGATACTGTCTATTAATGACGTGCCAATACTGGTTCCAAGTATAACAAACATTTGTTCCAACAAATTGATTTTGAAGAAAAATTGATTTGTGGGAAAAAAAAGATTTCTCGTAAAAATGTACCAAAGATGTCTTTAGACTCACCGCAGGCTTCAACAGGATTGAGAAAAACAAGCGATTCATTTTATGTGTATGGATTCGCAGTGAACACTTTTTTTATTCTCTTGCGATGCCTTATTTAGCTTGTCGGATTTTCCAAATAAACACAATCAAAGGCTTTATGGAAAACTGGAAAAAAATAAGATTGTAGTGTATTGATCCCTGGACGGGTGTGGGTTGGAAAAAATAACAAGACTCATCTATAATAAGGAGAAAAATGAAGCAATAATTCAGAGTTATCGAGCGGCCTGCCACTGAGCTTATCGATTCCCATCTACAGTGTATGAGATCACACCTGAGTAAGACAGACCTGAGAGGACGGGGTAGGGGGTGTGGGGGGACAAAAGGGAACGGGAAGTGGGGGGGTGCATTCCCATGCCCATTATTCGTCTAGTATTATTGGCGTCTTACAAAGCCCACAAGTGCTTGTTAAACTGACAGGCTCAAAACCAATTACCCTGCGTACAGTTCAGCTCTGCTGGTGTGGACACACTCGCACCTGTGACCAGAACCTACATGCACTACAACAACCAGCACACCATGCAGTTGTTGGTGCCAGTCACACCCAGTCTTTTGACTAGGAAGGTAGGCAGTCACGTATCAAAAAGGTATGATGCATCCTGATCTCATGATTCAGCTTGATCTCTGCCTTTTTATATTCCCAGAACTGAATCACTTGTTTGAGACTAGAGTATCAAATAAAAGGCTTTAATGAATGGACAGCCATACATACTGCCCATTTTCCAACGTGTTTTTCTTGTCTGCTAAATTTATGTTGTTTTCGATGTTTATTGTTTCTAAAGATGTTATTTTAAATCCAGTTTATTGGTGTTTTCCACCAGTTGGGCGTCTGCTTTTCTGCAAGGTTTAAGGTCAGATTACGGCTGATACTCCCCAAACCCTCACCTCACCCTCACCCCCCCCCAGCTCAGACACACACACACACACACACACACACACTCACTCCTGTCCTCAGGGTCATTATTGTGAAATATGAAGCATCTTGGATCTGGCTTCATGAAATTTCAATGAGCATTGATCTGTGTGATTGCAAGAAATCCTTCAGAAAGTGGTTGAGGCAAAGAAGAAAAAAATTGCGCTCATTTATTTTATGGATTTACATTTACGTATTTTGATTACAGTTTTTACTGTTGTTTTGTAAGAAAGTATGCAAAATGCCTTGCTTGTGGTTCATTTATTTGCCCATGAAGTTGCTGTGATTTCAAACACAGTTCTATCTTTGTATCTTAGGACCAACCCACCAGAGAGTGAAACATTCTGATATGGTTCAACTTATATTTGCTTCTTTTGTTTACTGCGAGTCACAATGTAACATAAACAACAAAAAATATATTCAAACCACAAAAGCTAACACTTTTGTATGCTTTGTGCAAATATGATACTGATGTTAAGAGTAGATAGCAAGTGAGTGTATAGTTTAATAAACACCAATGCAGTCCAGAGAGACCCGTATCCTGCGGCTTCCGAAGAAGTTCCAGCCTGAAGCTGATGAAGGAGACCTGCAACACAGAGGAATTGTTAAAAATCATATTTTGCCACTCTAAATATTGCCCTTGTGGTTAATCCTTAATGTATGTGGAAAGCCTGGGGTTAAAAAAACAAGGTATTTTTGCCTTTTTATTTCAGCCTCCCACTGAAAATATTTGCATATTGTATATCATGTTTCAGTGTAGGTAATGAAAAGAACATATAATTTACTAAAGAACAACCAGCAGTTTTTAACGGGGCATAGAGGATCCAGATGATACTTTGTGTTTGACAGGGAGCTTTGCAGTTGCAGTTGTCGTCTTATACTCATAGAAGTCATATTCAAATCCTGCCCTGGTAATGCTGAACACTGTACTCTCTTATTCTGATTGTCATATAATCTGCTGGTTCTATATTGTAATCAGACATGACTTTGTCATGGTACAGTCATTATGTATATATTTCACCATTCCATTAATGAATAGGAAGCTGAGGAGCTGTATGGTTTCTCCTAGAGGCCCAACGTGACTGTCGTTTCCAACATCTGCACACATAGGAATGTCCCTGGTAAGAGTTCATTATCAAGTGAACTCGCTGAACTCTGTCTGAGAGGAAGGCGATGAGGATTCGTGTTCAGTGAGTCTCTTGCTCCCCTGTGGGCCCCGCACTTGCCCACTGAACACAGGCATGGCACAGATCATGCTAAAAATTGCAAACGAATGACAGCACTTTTGCTTTCTGTTATGCTTCTTGGAGAATTGTAGTTGTACAAGTCTAACAGAATCGTTACTTGAAGTTCCTTGAGCACGGAAGGATGTTTTTAAAAAATCCAATAACAAGAAAAACTGAATTTAATTTAATGCTAATGTGACAGAAATTAAAAGAGTGTAAAAAGCAATATAGAGTGTGCAGGAGTCAGAACCTATGTGTTCATTGTTAGTAACTATTTAGATTATGTAATTACACACAATTCAGAACAAAATCCCCCATCTGAGCCATACCCCACCTTTGCCGCCTTCCTCCTGCTCCTCCCATCCTGTCCCTCATCCCCATCCCAACCCCATTCCCTCCCCCTCATGCAGTAAGTATACATTATCTGCTTGGCTGGTGAGAAGATTGCGCAGAATGTAGAAATCGATAGCAATAAGGGGGGAGTAAACATCTCCAGACATCTCCAAGTGCAGCGTGCTGTTTACACAAGGCGCAAGCCCATCCATCTCTATATCAGCACATTAATGGGACTCTTACACGTGCCCCGCCCCGGCCCCCCACTTCATTACCCCCCCATCCCGTGCTTCAAAGAGTTATGGACCCAACGCGCTGTTCCCTGTCCCTAATTACAGGAAGGCCATTTAAATATGATGCATTGTCAGCCTCCGGCTGGGTTTGCCTCTGTCACATTCTGTGTGTTTTTCTGGTGATTTCACCATGCGTCTGTTCTCCATCATGCTATAGAACTGTTTCAACTGTTTTTTTTCCCCCTTTCCTCTGCTTAAATAATTTTGTGGTTGACCACATGGTCATGCAAATTACTCAGCGTTAGACAAGATGTACATGAAGGGCTTTTTGCAGGTCTGTCCCATTTGGCCAGGGGCATTTTGTCACTATTTTTCAATGGCCTGTTTTCCATTTGTGAAGCTGTGCCCAATTAGATCTATAATTGCAGTGGTGTGTTTTTGCCTACAGTAATAAGACAGAGTCCAGCAAGGTCCTTCAATGAATGATCTTTAGCAGCCAATTAACAATTATCAAACAAACATCCATCCATCCATTGTCATTAACCACTCTATCCTGGTCAGGGTTGCAGCGATCCAGAACCTATCCTGGAATCATTGGACTGTAGGCTATGAAACCGCCTCTGGATTCAAAAAGCTGAACACAAATAGAAATTAATATTAGTAAAGAGATACTTGTCAAAAGTAAAACTGTCATCATTGTTACTAGTGATGCCTCAGTCCTTTTGGAATGTCTGATACAGTTAGCTGCAACAGCATGAATGAGTGCTGCAAGAATACTGTTCTGCCTAAGAGCCATCAGAGGTTAACTGTCAACATGATTCACCATTTTAGCCCCATTCTACTTAGATCTCCACCAGGAGAGTTTCCAAGACAAGTGAGGTACTGGAGTCCCTCACCCTATATTGACCCGCAGGCTTTTTGCTCCAGCGGAGCCTAGGTGCCGGATGAGCACCCGCAGCAGCTATACTGCCAGGCGGCTATTGTGGAAGTTGAGAGCAAGAGTTCCGGTCTCCCCCCTTGTGCCTCTGTTGCCTTCGCCCCACCAGCTGACAGCCCATTTTGATCGCCCAGTCCGGGGCAGCTTGCAGTCTGTCTGGTCAGATGTGGGACAGAGCAGAGCTAGGCTCGCACCACAAGGAGATGTCCCAGCAGCAGCCCGCAGGGCAGACAGAAGGGAGACAGAAGAAGGAGAAAAAAATCCCACATGCCGACTGCCAGTACTGTGAAAGTCTCTCTGTTTTATTATTCTTCCATTAGAACACATCGCTGTCGGGCATGAATTCATTACACATTTCCTTCAGATACCATTTTCTTCCACATACTGTCACATTTGAATTGGAGATCTTCGTGCAAGAGCTTAATGCATAGGGAAAGCAGTATTTGAAGAGACTCTATATAATAGTTATGTTTCGTTGGCATCACATTACTGCAGCTTTGTCATAGCTTGCAACTTAGAGCATTTTGTATTTTTACTGGCTTTAGATTTATTTTTCCAGCAACTAAAAATGTTAACTTAAAATGGACTCAATTAAAAAAATAATTTGAGAAGCAAAACCTGAAATTTTTTCTAGCAATGAGGAGTGCTTTAAGGAATGCCACATAGCACTTATTAGCCATTAATAACAATGGGACAAGAAAGCTGGTAAAGTACACAAAGAGAGGAGAGCAGATTAATTCCACTGCCATCGGCACCCCGTTCATTTCCTCTGCAGTGTGTCTGTTCTGACACACATATCCACATTATATTTATTTTCCTTTAATATTAATGTTGAGACGGTGCTAATTCAATTACCTCTGTCAGAGCATAACGCCTTCCTTTCACAGTGAAACACTCTGCGTCACCCTGAAGCCCACCATATTTAGACAAGTCATTTTAATTGCACACATTAAGCGTCTATCACTGCACCACCCTTTTCTGAGAGACTGCAGGAAACAAATTCGCCTTTCAGTCATCTCCGACAGTCATTTGATTAACAATAGATGCTCTGTTGGCTTAAAAAAGGTTTATTATGTTAAATTAAAGATGTACTAGTGAGAAGTCAGCAGGAGAAACAAGGTTCGTGGGAGAGTCACTATTGTCTGCGCTCAAGAGCCTCTCCAGTGGATCGACTCAGTAACCCTGCATTTTAGCAATAATTGGTTACATTTGCATGGTATTCTTCAGAAAGACAGAGAAACGAACTCACAAATCTAAACACCCTGTCGCACAACAGTTTCTCTCTGTGGGCAGACCTGATTGAGAAACACATTTTATGCAACACATGGCTTTTGGTTTTCAGAGAGGCCAGTGTGACCTGAGAGACGTTTTCTCTGTCAGGGTAAGTTCTCCATGGCTGCCCACAGGACCAATTACGTGGAGAAATGAGAAGGCCCAGTGGGACCCAAAGCACCTTATGGAAGAGCAACTCCTGTAGACCAAAGGCTGGTCTACGTGGATCTTACATTGTATACCTACACGTCTCCCCCCCCCCCCCCAATATGGTGTATTCCAAATTCTCACCATCAGACTGCCTGTGCAGGAAGGCCCGTGTCCCTTTTGTGTGGTCGATCTTTTCCAGTCCCTTTCTCTCCACTTTGCCTTGAGAGCCTGGGCAGTGGCCCCCCACTCTGCATCTTTGGGGTTTAAATGAATCACAGAGGAATCCAGAGGGAATGGTGTGCACCACAACAGACAAACAGGCAAACAAACACCAGCCTGGCAGAAGAAGAGGGTCATTGTTTCAATGTCAAAATACTGCAGGAATCTTGACAAAGGCCTCGGAGGTTACAAAAACAGGAGTGAAAGGGCTGAGTTTTCTTGGGGGCCAGAGCTGGGGTAGTGGCAGCGTTTGGCCGTGTGGAACGTATCAGATTCCTTTTCAAATATTTTACCATTATTCTGTCCTCTATTATTATGCAAGGAACTGTCACTGGCTGGTGATGCTTGGATTTCTCCAGTCCTTTGAGGCTTTCCTACTCAAAACGGCACATTTTCCCAAGTTAACTCTAGGCATTAAAATAAATAATATGCAAAAATTCCCGCTTACTTCTCCCAGTGCAAATTTGCCTTAAGGCCTTTTACCAATCAATTTTAATATTATTTAAGTTACAGTAGTGTTCAAATTGGCACGCTTCCTTATAAGCATTTGTTCAAAATAACTTAAAAATATTTAGAGCAAACTCGGCTACTTGCCGATAGAGCTTAAGAACTGCCAAAAAAACAGAATTTGTCACATCAGAACTTTCCTTTCTTCTAGTTTTGTTTGCTGTTCCAGTATGTTAATGGCACTTTTCAGTCCCCTTTTCCGACAACATGCTTTTATAAATGGATCTGCGGCCTTCTCTCTCACTTATCTGGCACAACTACAGTCTGTTCCCAGTTATCAACACTATTCCCCTCTCATCTGTGACTGACAGCCTTTTACGTCTTGCTCCTGACAAGATAAAGAGTTTATCCCAGTAATTGCAGCGCTGAATTTAAAGCCAGCACCCTCTAAAATTCCCAGATTACTGTGGCACACCTGCTTTTTACAGCTTTTATAAATAACAGCAATCTACTTTTGAGAGACTGTGACATTACTTGCATTAATATGTGTATTTAAATGTAAGACCCTTGCCAAGTTTGTACCTTCTTATTAACTGTAACTATAACAGTCAGTCCTTTGATTTACTACTGGGGAAATTTTTTTTTAAATGTACATACTGTTATAGTAGTTCTTAAGACTGCGTTGTAATATTTTTATATTTATAATACCCTAATTTCTTGCAAATGGAAAGCAGAAATAACCATTTTCAGACAGTATATTTGTATTTATTTTTCACAGCATATCTGTTTCAATTTAAAGCTTCTTCGGTAGAGCACTACTTTATACATCATATATAAATTTTGGGGCACTAATAATACGCATTTTTTAAGGCTATTCATGCAGTATCTTGTGTCTGATTACCATACTTTTCATTTGTGTGATATGGATTCACCTTTTGCTTCCTTAGCGCTGAACGAGCCCACCATCGACTACGGCTTTCAGCGGCTACAGAAGGTCATCCCTCGACATCCCGGTGACCCTGAGCGTTTGCCAAAGGTCAGTCTGCAACCCTGCCATGTGTTCTGCCCTCTCCACTCCATGCTGGGCAGGACGGGAGTGTAAAGGGAAATCAGAATACCATTGTCAAGTGTTGCCTGTCCAGTTGAAATAGGCTCCGTTCTAGACCTCTCCCATCGAGATAACAAAGAGTCTCAATGAGGATCTCTCAATGTTCATCCAAAAGCCACTGATTCTGCAACAGAGAATGTGATCTTCTTTGCAAAGCTTGTCTTTTCAATAAGGGTGACACTGATGCCAGCGTAGGTCCTGAGATGCCACGTTTCCCCTACCAGAAGAAGGCATGCAAGGGCAAAAGTGGCATGCTTATTTACTTTAGCCTTGATGGTGCAAGCTAAATCTAGGAAGGCTAAGCTAGGAAAGTTTGGTTAAATTGATCCTTTGGGAGTGATGAGTATACATTACTTTATTTTATTCTCCATGTCCTATACCCTGGAGCCTCAGTGGTGGAACAACACTTAATAGAGTATCGAGCATAATTGCGGAGGCTGTAGTGCTGACCTTGTGAAGTAACAGCTGCACTGGCTTTCTGGCCATATGAGGTAGACCTGCAGTGCAGGAAAGTGTCTGAGCTTTGACTTGATCTCTGCTTGGGATTTCTCTTTATTTGGGTGAGTCTTATTCAATACACAATGTGCATATGATATGTCTTGTCATAAAAGTAGTAAATCAGTAAATCGCAAAAAAGGTTGTCACTCTTCTCTGAGTCATCCTTTTTGTAGGAAAGAGAGAAGGTTCCACTGTGTGAGGGCTGAAATGTTGTCTTGCACAGTATCTGTAGCTGTGGTATTGTGATGGCACGGTGTGAATGTGCTCTGCAGAGCTCCAGTGGTAAAGTTGTACAACAGTTCAGCTGGGTCAGAACTATATTCATTTCCCTGGCAAAGAGGCTACCTATTTCTGCCATGTTTTCCAGTATTGGTCTGTTTTTCACAGGCTCCAGACTTTTCTTCCTTACTACTTTTGTTTTCTATGGCTTTTCTGTGAAAAGCTTTAATCTTTTGATGCTATGAAGTGCTAGCAATGAAGGTTAGCCGTCACTGGTACTTGGACCCCCAGAGAATTTTTCTCCCATTCCTGCTGCTGGGAGTTTTTTGTATACCTCTCCTCAGTTACCCACAAGCATCTCTAGACAGCTAACTCTCTGCCTGGCCTTACAACAAATAATCTTTGGTGTGTCATTGTCTTCCTGTTCTTCATCCCTTGGATTAACCCTCTATTGTAGTGTTCGTCCCTTTATTCACACAATTTTGACTGGATGGTTTTTACTGGAAACCACAAAAAGCAGGGTGGTGTACGATGAGGTAAGGGTCGACGTACAGATGAGCTGTTTTCTCTTGAGTTTCTGATCAGTTGATGGAAGGCCTTCATTACAGCTATGATGTCAGCATACAAAGAGAGCAACTCTTCCTGGAACGGATGAGCAATGCCCCGTTTGCACATACGGTACATAGCAGAGTCTTGTCAGTGTTTGTCCCCATTTCTCTCCGCAGAAGCGACAGCTGGCACAGAGGGGACAGATCCCCAAACCACTGTTGCCAAATCAATTGACTCTTGCTCAATCTCCCTTTGATTTGCTGAGAGGATGTTGCTAACATACGTTTTACAGCCCATTGGGAGCTCGTCTCACATCTTGGTTCAAGTCAAACTCCTCCCATTCCAATCACAGTGTAACAACCTTATTACGTTTTTAAACTGTGCCTGATCTCAGAAACCTCTGATTCCAGTCATGCTGACTGGTGCAGCAAAAACAATGATTCATGTTGCAATCTAAACTAACTGGATTTTGTATATGTTGCCTTTCTCTAATTAAATGGCATAACAAATCCAGGGGAATTTAACGGAACTGCTACAGTTGTGACTGTCTGCGGCACGCTGATCTTGCCAGTTTTGATGAATACTAGTAGAATAAAAGGGCTGCGACCAGAGTCATCAGTCAAAAAATTCCCACTGTTTTTAGTATTGTCAAACTACAGAGGCCGTTCAGTGGCTGCAGTGCCTTCAGCCTGCTGCCAGCACAAAGTTACTGAAACTGATGAACACGAGAACCACTCCCTCTAAATTAGCACATTGAAAAAGTAAGGAGCAAAATATTCTACTGATCTCCTTTTCTGGGCAGCTTCATTATCAGGTGCCCATGGGAACAAGTGCTGTTTGTGTGTACCTGTCCAATTCCTACCACATCCATGCATCTGATTCATTGAATGCCTTCTCTAGTAATGTGGATTATAGTGCACAGAAAGTGTAAGTATAAGTTCTATAAACATAGGTCCTTTATTCAGTTCCTAAGGTTGCAGCAAATGATAAAACCCAGCTTCCATCTTAACACAGCATACCTCCATGTCACAAACAAATGACAGAGCCCTCGGTTTCTCTTTCCTCCATATGTCCAGCGTACCATCTAAATTCTATACACCCTCTCAGGCACACTCTTGCATGTACACTTTTGCATTTTAACAGAAAGCATTAATGAGTATGCCTCTTCTACACTTTCCCTCTTGGTCCTTGAGGGGTTAAGCTCATGGTACGCACTAAGATCAGCCTCCGGAGCCACACCCCACTTGGCACTGTGCCGGTGGGGCTCTGATCCGCCAGCACAAGGGGAGCCAGGTGATCCATCATTGTGAAGTCAGCTGTCCAGGGCCGCCTTCTCGCAGGTCAGCCGATCGAACCTGCTCTTGCCTGGACTTTATTATTGCTCACCCAACAGTAATTGAGTCACCACGAAGGGGGAAGAGGCAGGGGAACAGGAGAAAAAATAGGGAGGAATGAAAGAAAAAAGAGAAATCTATTTCTCTGTTATGCTGCACATCCAAAAGTGCTGATTCCAAATGAAAAGAAAAAGATGCGTTTGTGTAAAAAAAAAAAAAAAAACACTTACAGAACCTTTGCCTTTTGGTGCATTTGCAGGTTTTACCTATGAGCCCCTTCTTTCACTCCCCTGTTGTCCCTCCTCACCCCTGCCACCCTCACTGATATTAACAGCGTCAGCTTCCAGTGTTGGCTGTTCATTTCTGGGTTATCGATTTTCCCCTTTATTGAGGTAATAACAGTTTGTTGACGCACTTCTCTAAAGTGCTGGACTCAATCACAGACAGGTGAGGGATGGGCGTGGAACTGGGCGTTGAACAGCGATACGAGCGCCAAACCCAACCCTTACAGCTCCACTATGTTGTCACGCATCCAGTCATTTTTGGTCATTTACCAGCCTGCAGAATCTTATCCATACACTCTGTCACACTCTTAGATTAATTTATCCCTTTAATATCCGCTTAATACATACAGTTGAATAATAGCAGTTTCAAAACAGTATAGAAAATGTAACAGAACAATGATACTTCTTCGTTGTAAATAACCAGTATAAGGTAAGAATTATGAAATGAAAAGTCGCTTGAGGATTTTTTTACTAAGCAGTGTCAAAATATACATCAAGAAGCCGCCAAAGCAGCTAGGAACCCATGCTTGTGGTGCTAGACAGGAAAGAACAGACTGTGGGATTGATGTCCATGTGAGGGGATGTTTGAAAGCAGAACCTTTAATTGTTCACTGAACATTTCCGCGCTGATGACAGAGCAGCTTCGCTTGATCTGCTTGGCCGCCGTTCAAAAGGACAATCTGTGACTCTGTTTGTTCCCCTCATTCTGTCTCCCCCATTTGTTGTTGTTGTTTTCATCCTTGTTTGTTTCCCACATTTTCCCTGTCAGTTCACATCCACCTGATCCATGCTGTCCGTCTCCTCTGAGGAGGCCTGGATCTAATGTGCTCCCCATTCCCAGGGGAAAAGAGAGTCCCCAATTAAAGTGGACTACAGAGTTCCATTCCTCTGTCATAAGTGGCCCAGGTTAGAGCAACAGAATGTGGTCAAATCCTACACAGGCATGAATATCGTAGCCACCTGGATACAACTACCTTATCAAAAAAAGGTGGTGAGAGATCATCTGTACTATGTGGATTTGACTCACCCAGGCGGGAAAAGGCCTTCATATTAGACATCAAGGTTAAAACTTTTGAACTAACTTTTGTCAAGAGGTGGTGTGGGGATTTGGTCTGTGTTTGTAATAAAGTCCCGTACTGTCTTCCTTCCTTATTGACTCTCAGAGAGTAACCTTTGAGTCACAGGAATGATGTATGAATTATGCAGGCAAAAAGACATTAGGGAAAGAGCACACAGGCTGATGGTCATGATTGGCAGGGTGTGATGGCAGGTCTGACGCTGATGTGCTGAGAACCAGGGGATCCAGGGTGTGGAGGGGGATGGAGTGTCCTTCTTTCCTTCTCCTCTACCTCATGTCCCACAGGGAAGAGCATGAGCCATGAGACTCACCATGTACACTCTGACAAGTCACTGCCTCTCCCCGTCAACATGTCCTTCTAATTAGAGCTTAACAAAAAAGATATTCATCAGGGGAGCTAATTGTTATCCAGAGCCTCATTAAAAGAAAAGAGAAAGTTGAAAATTCTCCATCTCAGATGTTGCTGTGCTTTGCTGTACAGAATTAGCCCTATGAAGCACACAGAGCTGATCCCTAAGACTGGCTCGCTAGGCTCACTTTTATGGAGGAATGTGAGCTGTGTACGTGGGTTGAGTTCATTGTGGCAAAACTTCTGTAGGGTAGGTGACATACTTTTCAGTGGGGGCATGTGCCACGCACAGATGGCATCATCCTGCTGCTGTGACTCCTAATGATGACATCATTACATCCACATCAGTCTCCTGGCCCACACAGCATGAGTAGCTAGGACAGCAAACATCATTGTGCCTTTAATGCCTGCTGCAAACATTGTCGTGATTTATGTTGACTCATCCTGGACCCAGCTCATTATCAAATTAGTCATTTTATTATACAGCACTACAAAGGAATAAATTCTGCAACAATGGAATGACCGAAGGCGTGGCGGGGCCCTGAACCAGAAAGGTCCATGCTGTAAAGAGCAATGGACTGGAGAAACTTGTACCTAAAAGGAATGTCTAGCTTCACATATAGAATCCAAGGGAAGAAAAACTAGGGATATTTTTAAACAGCAGTAGCTATATCAGTGGTTCACCCCTACCCCAGAGGAAGGCATAGAGTGAAAAGAGGCCATTGAATTTTCCAATTCATGATTTTGGTGTCCATTACAATCCGACTTCTGCTTGTGCCACTGGCATATCATAGTACATTTCCATGGACATCCCATGTTATCTGTTTGCAAGTACCTAGGGTCAGCAGAGGTGTTTGTCTCTTTGATCAAGTGTTTAAGCGAGGCCCTAGGAAAAAAATATCCCTACTAATGAAAAAAGGCCCACAGTAGTAAGAGCCTGGGGGTCACAGGGGCACTACAGGAATTATGACATCATCATAGTTCCCTTTCCCCAAAGAAAAATGACTCTGACCCTACTTGTATTATAGCTCTAACAGAACATTAGGAGATGATAAAATTGCAAATGAACAAGCACAGGAATAAATTTGTCATCTTTTTATTGTGCTGGATTCTTGCAAATGCACAGGGCTTTGCTACCTTTACATCCAGATGTCACTTACACATGATATTTCTTTGTTTTTCTTCCACCAGCATGTACTTCCCTAACGAACATATATCACATTACCGACTCTCGTAATTTATGCAATAAAAGACTGACCAGAGAACATTCTCAATTGAAGGTCTGTTTGAGCTGCAGAGTCCTGGCTTTTTTGCAGGAGACAGAACACAGGAGACGCTGTGCTGTGCTTTTGACCATCGGATGTGAAGCCGTGTGTCAGCTATTTTGAGCTAATTATGAAATGCAGAGCATTTGTTAGTGTCACTCTGCTACTGTGCATACATGTGCCTGCGTGTGAGGCTGTGTGAACTCAGCCGGTGAGCAGCCGGTCTGGGGAGTCTGCCTAACAATGCTCCTGACCAAGGGGCCAGTCTGTGCCTGGATCGGGTTTCCTTCCTGTTTATCCCGCCCCTCTGTCTGTCTTACTGGAACTGCTCCTGCATCAAGGAAATGGGCTCTTGTTACAGCCGCTCAACCCCTGGACACAAGGCTTCTAATGTCCTTTATTTGTTTATCTGGACAAACTTTCGGCCCGGTGCTAATCGGATTGGTCCCGCGTATCCTCTGTTGAGCAGGAGATGGAGAGGTGTGGAGACTACACAGTGCCAGTTTATACAACGTCTGCTCAGAGAAGGAGGATGCTCAGCCATGACACTTGAGATCAGCAAAGTTCACAGATTTTCTGTTTTACCCTCCACTCTTAATTAGTTCCCTTGAAGGAATAATGTTGATAGACAGATGTAAATAAGAACTTTATTAAATGTTTTTTTTTTTTTTTTTGCGAAAAGCTGCTGCAGAACGGCCCAGCTCCGTTAGGAAGCAAATGAGAAATGGAGGCCAATGGCTGCAATCCAGGGAGCAGCCACAACAATTGCTCCTGGCTATGCTCTAATGCTTCAAGTCAGAGTAGCCCCTCGTCTCCACAGTGATTTTTCTCCCTCCTCTCAGCAACATGCGTCCGAGTCAGGCAGGGGAGCACGGGGCGCCGAGCCGGCATCCATGCAAAGGATCCACTTACTCGGCCTCAGCCCCCTCGTCTCTCAATCACACACTCACGGCCCAGGAAGCAGAACCAGGCGCCGTCTCCCCAACGCTCAGTCCCTCCCCCAGAAAGTGCGAGTAATGAGAGGTTAACATAGTGGCAGCGTCCCCATTATTGAGTGAATTTAGCACCTTGGACAGCGTACTAAAATCTTTATTGCTTTGCTGACCTCCTCGTCATGTTCTGTCTGTGTGTTCGGCGGGTCTCGGGGGCTGATTGAAAGGCAATATGTTGGCCGCCGAGCGCGCGCACATGCTCCAGGGCTTGTTCACAGCGAGGGTTACAGCAAGGGGGTGAGAGCAATTTTCTGCTTGTCGCACCGCGAGCACATTTTCTGGCCCCAGCGCATTAACTTTTAAAAAGGGCTTCCCAAGCCCTGGGTGCCTGCGTACAAAAAAGAGAGAAGAGAAAGACCAATGAAGGTACAGTGGTTGGGCTCCATAAATACTTGTGTTGAAATACATTTTTATTGGGAAATTTACACTGATTGGATTTTTTTTCTTTCTTCTTCTGTACAGTCTGCTCCACTTACATCTGATACCTGTTTTGACCGAATGCACTGAATTATTCTACACTGCCATTAGGGAACTTGTATTACTCTGATTTCATAGTTCGCTGTGGTTGCTTGGTTTGCGGAAACAATGGACAGTGTGACTTTAAAGAAAAGATAGGATTTGTAAACGTGTGTACAGATGTATATGTGTCAGTTTGCATGGCAGAAACAGAGGACACTTGATCATCGGCTCACAGCAGTGAGGGACACACGTGCACTCATGGATGGTCATCTCTGGAGGTTACTGAAGTGTGCTCCGTATAAGCCTATATAGATCTCTCCCTCCAGTTCTGTTGTCGTCTTTTTTTCCCTGTCTCTAACATGAAACATTATACCACAGGCGTCATTTTTAAAGCCTTTTCAGACTTTTTGAGTCTGAGGTTTACCCTGCATAGTAAATTTGTCGATTACTGTATTAAAAATTTTTCGCTGATATGGATTTCATTTTGTACACTTAGTATTGTACTGGTCAGAGAAAGTAAACTGCAGTAGTCAGAATGACATGTTTGATTGTTGTTTAGCTGTTCAAGAAATAGAATATAGGTTTCAAGAATTATACGCTACTAGGTTTAGATTAAAAAATGTATAATCTGAAATAATGTTTTTCACATTTTGAAAATTTTTTGAAAAAAAATTATTTTTATTTATGGCTTTATTTCTCCCTTCTGAATTATGCTGATGTTGACAGTACAGTTTCCTTTTATGAACATTATTGTCAGTTCAGTTGTTTTAGGTCAATTTTGTTGATTTTATCTCTAACAAATGTTAGCAAAACCTTGTGAGACTGATGAGTTCTCACTCACTTATCTTTCGTTCAGCAATAAAAGTATATAAAATTGGTCATAGTAGCACAGTTTTCTGTACTAAAGCTGCTATGAATACGTAGATTTTATTTTAATAGAATTTGGAAACTATGCAAAAATAAGGTATAAATACAAATTTACCTTCTTACTGTTGTTAAATGTATCATACTGTTTACTTTCTTTTTGTCCTTTTTAATTCTCCTATTGTAAACAACTATACAGCGGTCTGCTCTGAAGTACAGCATATAGGGTTGAACTCTTGTCCATAGCAGCAACCAGGTTATCCATGTTGCTGAATGAAAGGCAATTTTGAGGATGGTATTAGAAAAGGCCAAAGCTCAATACCACCAGTAATTTCAGGTCAAGTGTTTTTGTGGGGCCTGTTCTTTTCAAGCTCTGTATTGATCAGATCAAAGGCGAGTTCTGACTGAAGCTCAGGCCCCATTAAACACCTTCTTCTTGTGCAGGAAGTGATTTTGAAGAGGGCAGCAGACCTTGTGGAGGCACTTTACGGCATGCCACACAACAACCAGGTGAGACCCACATGTTTTACAGCACACTGGATTATACACTGGCCTTTAGATAATAATAGTAATAAATACCGCTGCTAACAACCATCCCTTGTCCCTGGTATTAGGACCACCATCCTGAGGTGTGTGAGGATATTCATGTCAGATATTGCTTATAAGCTAATAACCAATAATTCTCTGGATTTCAAATGAACTGCAATGACTGTGACTCTTTGTATTGATACTCATCCCTTCTGACTAACCCACTATGACTTGTTTTGGTAATGTGCTGTTTATGTTGCTGTTGCAGGAGATCATCCTAAAGCGGGCAGCAGATATTGCTGAGGCTCTCTACAATGTACCGCGGAACCACAACCAGCTGCCTGGGCTGGCAAACAGCTCTGTCCACGCTGGCATGATGGGGGTCAACTCGTTTCCTGGCCAGCTCGCTGTCAATGTGTCCGAGTCCACGCAAGCTGCCAATCAAGGTGTGCACTTCTGCAGCTCTGTATCACAGTGAAATTGTTGCTTTCCAAGTTTTCATATCATAAAGTTGGAAATAAATAGCTTGGTTTGAAATACATTTGCTGAGAGTTCCTATTTATCACTGCCGTTTCCTTAATACTGGCCAATTCTTAGGACTCATTCAAAATGTCATCAATAAAAATTCTAAATATTCAAAACCCTTTTTATGGAAAAGTATATAGCAGCAGTAACAATGGGAGCAAGGTCTATACCAAATCAAGCAATTTTATAGGAATTATACTTAGCAATGCAGGATCTACAGCTGCCAAGTGACCTTGTAACGAATTCCAGGTAAAAACCACAAACTAAACTGAAGGAACTAAATCGGGGACTTTGAGTACAGTTCTATAATTATGCTCCATGTATGCAAACAATGAAGTTGCAGAAATGTTTAGGGTAATCTGTGGTTCCTGCACTGATGAAGATGAAAAGTATAACAAAGGGTGAGAGAGAGATAGAGCAGTAACCTCAGGCTATTCATTACTACAGTCTGTCAAGGCACCTGAGGAAGCTGTTTTTTTGTGGAATCTGCCTCCTTTGGCAGTGATTCATGTTTAGTCAGCTGCTATGACCATAAAAAGAGGGTTAGTGATGGGAATTTTGTGCAGACAGCTCAGTCTATGTGGTCAGCAGCAGTGGGCCAGTAGCAGGGGGGTGTCCACTTCCCCCTTATCAGCACCATTACCAACCCAGGTTACTGGGCCAGCAGTCTCTGAAGGTGCAGGCCCTGACGAAAGGGCCCTGGAGAGTCACTCTCTCATCTGGAACAGCAGCACTAAAAGAATAATTGTGAGAGCAGTTGTACGATTCCTCCTCAGCGGGACACACTGGTGGCACCAGCAACGTTGTAGTTCTGCTGGGCTGACAGGTAGAAAGATTTGTTACACACGCCGTTCCTTTCATCTGGTGCTGCTGTACTACGGGCAGCTTCCGTCTCTTTGTTCTGGTGATGTCTCTCTCTTCCCCCCCCCAATTCTTGGCCCCTTTCGCTCGTACCATCCCTGCCTCCAACATCACTGTGGTGCTGCTCTGCGGAGTTTCACAAGACATCCTCTGGGGTTGGTGTCAGTTTTCGACCCCGCCGTGAAAGGCGGTTCTAATTAAACTGGGATACCTGACAAAGGACCAGGCAGCATGAGCCGCAGCAGTATTCGCCGACGCTAATGAACCCACGTGGCGTTGTTTCTTGTAACATTTACCGCCTTCTATTTGAATTCAGAACACAGCAATTACATGGGGAGTGGGCTATAGAAGTGGGGGTTGGGGCTGGGGGCCGGGGGGATGCCGGCCTCTGAATCTGATGCACAGCGAGCGCTCTGGTGCTGCATTAGAATCAGCCGTTACTGAGCGTGCTCGGTAGAGCTGTGCCGGGTGCTCCTACCTGCGAGTGTGTCCCTGGCCTGATTCCTCTCATTGTCCATGCCACGCTCCTTGGATTGTCAAGACGCTGCTAGCAGTGCCTGCTGGGATATCTTCTCAACCACAGAGAACCCAGCAAAAATCACAGTTTTATCAGTGGTGCATACATGAACATAGAAATGAAAATATAAGACAAAATAAAAAAGGAAATATAATGTGAAAATCTTGTACTTTTTACGTATATATGATACAGAAGAATGGCTGTTTTGTTTTCTAGCATATGTGAGACTTTTTGTTATGGAAGCAGCAAGGCTACAAAACACTCAGTTTGCCAGTGAAATAGATTGCTAAAATATATTTCAGGTCAGACTTGAAATGCTGTTCTGTTTCCCGAAAGATTACAGCAATTTTTGCTGTGTAAATCTACCAATAAACTGTTGGACATGAATAATTCAACAGATCCTCTCGCTGTAGAAGCTTAATAGTCTTCCCCTGCTTAGGGAGACAGAGGGAGTGTTTGTATTTGCGCAAGTGAGACTGCTTTAGCCTCCAGAGCAACCTGGGAGATAGGGTCACGATGGAGGGCGCCGGTGAACCGGGACCAGTGGAATATTGATGACGCACAGAGGTGTTGATCGAAATTCACGGTCAGGCTTGACCTTTCCCAGTTTACCTTTCCTGCTAGACCTGCCATCATGGCAACAGGAGGGGGCTTGGGGGTAAATCCTAATGAGGGGTTGGTTGTGTAAATACTGCCAGACCTCTGCCTCTGTGGTGCTGCTGCTGTGGATCATGTCTTTTGTGTAGAACTGCTCTAATGCCACCACTGTGTTACTTCTGCTTGTTAACCTCCACATTGCTCCTCTCTCCCCCTTTTCTCACCCTTGGCCTTTCCCTCCTTCTCCTGGTGGACAGGTTTTAGTAGGAACACGAGCAGTGTGTCCCCCCACGGTTATGCACCCAGCTCGACGCCACAGCAGACCAGCTACAGCTCTGTCACCACCAGCATGAACGGCTACGGCAACACGGCCATGTCCACCCTGGGTGGCTCACCCAATTTTCTCAACGGTTCCGCAGCAAACTCGCCCTATGCCAGTGAGTGACCCTCTCCAGAAGCAGTAACATTGCTTTACCTGCTTCCCACTCTTCCTCTATTCTGGGGGTTGAGGACTGGTGTAATTCTTTGGTACCGTAATGAGAGGAAGTAAACTGTTTGCATTTTATCCCCCACCTCTAGTATTTCTTAAGTTCATATTTTTTGCTGTAGCACACAGCAGTATGAATGACAACTGGGGTGTCAGATCTGACACTATCCCCATTGGGCTTCTTCAACAGACTTGCACTTTCTTGAAACTGTCTTAAACAGCTTTAAAAAAAACCCCGCCACACTTCTTAAAGCCTCTTTAATCTATTTATTGCACATCATTGTTTTTTTCTGTTCCTGTTTAATTGTTGCTCTTTTTTCAATTAGAAAAAAGAGAAACAGCAAGAGCAGTAATGGAGGCTCTCTGATGCCCATGTGTCTGTTTGGTTTAATTATGACAGGAGAGACAAGGAGCGCAAGATTCTGAGTCTCGGATCGCCAGGAGATTCCTGGCACAGAATATGAAAAACCCGCAGTCACAGACAAACAATTTACACTTCACAGAACCAAGACAGATTGCACGTACTGGTGCCTCAATATTGACATTCGTCAGGATAGAAAATAAAACGTGGTTGAACAGTTGGGATTGCCGTGGCCTGCCTGTATCTTTAAGGGGGGGGGGGGGGGGGGGGGNTGAGCCCCTGTGAGATAAGTGGGGGGGGGGGGGGGGGGGGGGGGGGGGCGGATTGGACTCACACCCCTCTCTTAGCAGTGTCGTTGTGAAGCTTGTCCACACATAATGCGTGACCATTCATGTAACACCAATCTTCTGTCGTGCCTTCTAAATTAAAGGCTCTTAATTAAATCAATAAACTAATTGCGGGAGTAGCAATTCAATTTCAGCACTTTGATTCCGGCGATGTTAACAAGTATTTTAAGAGGCTCCAAGACTCTATATAGACACTTTAAATCAATCCAGAGCCATGCTTTGTAGTTCCAATTTTCATTAATTGATTAGTTAGCTCCTCATAAATGGATTATGACATTAGCTAGCTATGGAATGCCTTGAAATGTAAACGGGGGTTAATAACAACAATAAACTGAGAACAAGACGTCCAAGGCTGATATATGACAGCAATGATAGTAAAACCAGTGAAGTGTAAAGTGTCCATTGCTGAAGTCGGAGAGAACAGTCTAAGTCATAGGAACAGCTTTTGTACTACAGTACCATGGGTGTATATGACAGGCATCATTCAATTAGCTCACATAAACTGGGAACATAAGCCCTTTGTTTGGTTAAGATTATTCTCTATATACATATGTATGTAGGACAATCTTGACAATGCACACATATATAAATATACAGCTACTGAGTTTTATTCCTGTTGGTCACTGCATGGAACTGAATCCAATAGTTTTTTAGTTGTATATAAAGTGCTCTGATGCCCAGTAAACCCACTTCCCCCCTGTTCCTGACTCTCCCAGTTCCCAGTAGTGACCCAGTCCTATCCAATCACCCTCTGTGCCCTGTGCCTCTGTCATCACAGTCGTTCCCTCCAGCCCCACCATGGCGTCCTCCACAAGCCTGCCCTCCAACTGCAGCAGCTCCTCGGGCATCTTCTCCTTCTCACCTGCCAACATGGTGTCCGCTGTCAAGCAGAAGAGCGCCTTCGCCCCAGTGGTGCGGCCGCAGGCCTCCCCGCCGCCCACTTGCACCAGCGCCAACGGCAACGGCCTGCAAGGTTAGCATTCCATACTTCAACGGGCCAATGCCCTCACGGCGTGGTGCCATAGTGAAGCCGCAATGCCAAGTTCTTCCACAGTGCCACCTTTTACACAGCCCTTGAGTGGTGGTGTCATGTGGAGGGAGAATCCTGAATAGGGTGAGGGATGTAAAGATTGAATTTGAACCATTCTCTTCCACAGGTAAGCAGTGAATCCCTAGCACTTAGGTAGCTGAAGACATATTGAGAGGGCATATGTGGTTGCTATGACAACCTATGGGAAGACATGCACTAACCCCTTGTGCTGACCTGCTCTAAACTCCTTCTGCTTGGACCCTAACCTGCTTCTTTCTGTTTCACCTGTAAATAACACAGTTGTTTTCTCTCCCCTCCACGCCCCTTCTGCCACCCTCCTGCCAGACCAATCTTTTGTGGACTCTAGCAAGTACTCCTCTGCCGGCTCACTGCAGGGCCTGGCCTTCTCCTGAAGTACGTTAATCCTCCATTTATTTAAGAGTCCATCTAGTTCTACTGTTGCCGACACATTTCCCCCATGTGCACTCCTATCTTGCCACTTAAACCTGCACGGAGCCCGTGGAAGATCCACGGCACTCATCTTTCAGTTCCTGTTCCACTTCTTGTGTATCCCATCATCTGTGTGTCAACTTTACCTGCTGTGCTTCCTAACTTCAGACTCTTCTACTGAGTGCTTTTCTAAGTGCTTCGCATGGTGCCCATGTTGCCTTAATGTCTTGATAAAAAGAAGCATGAGTACCAGAAAGTGATACAGATGTCACAAGATAATACACATTTAATGAAAATACAGATCCAGAATACAAAAAGAAACAGTTAACAATGGACTGCAGTGCTTTCCCTACACACTAGGAAATTAAATAAATGATGAACTAAGAGATTAGTAGATCTTTGCCATGTTCAATCTCACACTCCAGGTCATCAAACAAAAAGCTTTTTCTGCCACTGGTTGGTGACACTACTCAGCACCAGGGATGAGCAAACAGAAAATACATTGTGTCCATCAAGCCTGTGTTTCTGCTGTATCAGTAAGCCAGTTCACACCATTTCCTCATCTGGGCTGAGCAAATACCGTCATGAGGGAACACAGAATCTTCCTGGACACCTCGGCCTTAGATCTCTTCAAATTGTAATTTACACGTACTGCTCTGGGATTCTTCATTGAGAAAGTGGCTTTTTGTGTTGTTTATTCACTAAGCAAATTATTGTATTTCACTGTGTTATTCCAATAGTGCTATTCAAATCAGTTATTCCCATATCAGAATTTGTGTATGATTATAGGACAGCAGTACGTCACATACATACCCTTACACACAAGTGACCTGATGTCTCTTCCACTGCCTTTTTTTAATTCCAGCCTGGCAGACACTTTGGAAAGAGCAAGGGAATTACGCGATAGGAGAAAAAGGGGAATCAATAGGAAACCAATAAGTTTTATGAAAAATTCTCTATAGCGACAGACACTATTCACTAGCTGATGGAAGTGGAGAGATTAACTCGACATCCTCTCTAAGCACTCGTGTGGGAATCACACTCCTTCAGATGACAAAATTGCTACCGTTTTCTTCAGGGTTTTGTTTTATTTGGTTTTTTTGAAAGGAGTGAAAGGACTTCTCTTCAGTGGTCGGCAAGGGAAAGAAACACTAGTCAGGGCAGGATTCCAATACTTGCAGCTTGGCCTTCTAAAGGCATTTTTCTCCTGACGTAGGAATGTGCTGGAATTTCTCCTGCTGCAAATTTTCAAAAGGTGACCTAACAAGGAACAAGTAAAAAAGCAGTGCGGGAGGTGGTGAGGGTTGAGGCAATGCGGAGGGCAGAACACACACGGTACGATAAAATACCTGGGACCTTCAGAGTGGGAGCCAGCCGAAACTCTATGGGATGGCTGTCTGTCAATGTTTTCGCCCAGTGTGCTGCAGTGTACTTTACCATGGTATGGTCAGACGACTGGTAACAAAGATAATAGCTGGAAGAGAACGCAGCCACAATGTGCATTTCACGCCCCGGTGGTCTCACCAGGCTGCTTTCTTGTATTATTTTTGGAGACAAACTAGCTGGTAATTTTCCTGCTGTGCCGTGATGCAGGCAGCTCGACAGCACCCTCCCAATTACATCACAGACAGGAAGGATACCCTGTAGCCCCGTTACCAGCAACTCAATTAGAGCAAATGAATTGTCCCTGTAATGGGTTCCCGGCATGCGGTGGGCTGCTCGTGGGGAGAGCTCAAGCACACCGCTTTTCCTGCATGCTGGGCGGAAACATGTTCTGCCGTGGTGGGCTTTTTTCAGGTGTTTCGACAGACAGTTTGGCACTCCCGTGACTGTTCTGCAGTCTGCTCTTCTGGTTGGGTCCTTTTGACATGTGATCAAAAAGTGTATGGTACTCAGGAACTGATAATAAATGACATTGCCTGGCGGATGCAGCTCTTTTTATTCCAAAAGATAGGTGTTCTCAGCCTCTTTGACGCTGGACTTACATTGCTGCCATGGTGGATTAAGGATAAAATATGTGTTTACGCATTGAACTATGCTGTCAGAGTAACACTGCATCTAAATCTAAGAGACACATTTTTATCCAGACAGTACGTCACAAATGCTGTGAATAGGGCTTTGGATGTAAGGTCAACAAACATATTTATGTATCTTATTTGACTATGATTTTTCTGATCTGACCCTTCATTATAACAAGCTGCATATTGTCTTAACTACAGAGAGGCTTATTTCTGTCTTATTTTGTTATTTACCTGAGATTTTTGTGCAGTCACTTTAATCCATTTGTACAGCAGAATATATTAAGTGAAGAATTTCATGTGAACTAATTTTACCCAACAGTATTGCTGCAGGTCCACTTTTGGACCAGGAATCATTAGGTTACAAATCTGTCCATAATCATAGCATTTAGTGCATCAGTTCAAGGCCTAGTTGAGGCATAATTGAGCCACATAGAGTTCTACACTCTCAACCTATTTTTTGATTGTCCAGGCAAAAAATAAAAAAAGTTGGTATGTCAGCAAACACTGCTGAATGAAGGGCACTTTGAGGAACATTTGCCTCCCTGGGTAGTTTAGCTTTGGGCAACTGAAAGGTACATCTGGGAAGGTGGTGTATGGCAATAAGCTGAAAGAGAACTCCCCTCGATATTGCTCACACTGTAGGAAGAACATACAGGGCTATATTCGTGGTCCCTTTGAGGGTCACGGGCAGTGATTTACCCCTCACCACATGTCACTACATCAGCGATCGCCCTCAGCAAGAGGAAGACAGGAAACGATGCCTGCGGAGAGGGGGAAAAACTGCCCACGTCTCTTTTTAGCATTTGTCAGCAGATGTAAACTTTCGTCAAGTAAAACTTGCAGTAATAAGCATTTTCCCCCCATCTAAAATATATACATTAAAGAATTTCTCGCAGCACCACCAGTCTAGGGCAAAAATGAATGTGTTTACTCTCACCAACACACCTCAAATTGTACACATTCACTGACAGAGTTTCTCTTTAAACACTTCCAGATTTTATATGATCGGTGTAACAGAGAATTAAACGGGAAATCTGAACACAGGTGTAAGACAATGCTTTTTTTCAACATTTTTGAAGGAGTTGCACGTAGTGTGTCTTTCCTACTCTTGTTTCTGTGTGGATGTCGTCACTGCATGCCCTGCTTTATTTAATTTGGTTTTTTTCCTGTTTTGTCTTCATGGGGAGGTTCCTCTCATTAGCAGTCATGCTGCTTTCAAATGCTGACATGAATGCTGCTTTAAAGAGTTGTGTTGCATAATGGTTCTTTTACAGTTCTAAAAATGAAGAATGCATTACATAAAATGGTTTAAAATCTATTGAAAAGCTATAATCAAGTGATTCAAGTGCCATGTGTGTGCCAAATTGGCGACGCTGTAGAAGAGATATTTTGATTTATTCATTGCTTATAAATTTCTTTGAATCCAGTCGGCAGTTTGTTCTCCAGATGGAAGAACAGATTGTGTTATGTGTCTGTTGGAAGAAAAATGGAACTAAATGATCACATGACTAATGCTCTACCCCCCTCCCCTGTATCCCCTCCCAACAGCGATTCCTGGAATGATTGTTCCTCCGATGTAGAAGATTTGTGAATGAAAGCGAGGACACGTTTGACAACGTCGATTCCAGCTCTCAAACTCCACATTTGGACTGAATGCAACTCTAGACAAGAAATGGAAACTATAACTCAGGCCTTTATAAAGGAAACATATTTGGAAAAAAAAGAGAGAGGGAAAAAGAACCGCTGCAACATCTTTTCTTTTTAAATTTATAAACCTGTGAAGAAGAAAGGCAAGGCAACAAATGGTTCTGTCTCAGGTTGACAGAAATGGATGCTATTTATTTCTGTTTATCAGATTATGAAGATTTCTGCTTTTCTTTTTTGCTTTCTTGTATGGGTTTTTTGTTTGCGCATACAAACTAATGACTATTTTTTAAAAATTGTAATATACACAAGGGACACTATATGAGTGTATTTATTTATTAAGTTTAATCAAGCAATCGACATGAAATTATAAAGGCATACAGCTTAGTGATTGTAGCAGGGGGGACATTACTAGAATAGGCTGTCACAAAATCCTCGAATTTAAAGGAGTCAGAAACCTCTTGACCATCCATACCAGTCGACCAGGCTCTTTGCACCTGAAAACCTTTTAAATGAGGACTGATAATACACAGAGAGAAGCCAAGTAATGCATAAAAGTCTATACACTAGCTCAAGGTGATTTTAGGCACAGTATATTTTGTCAGCACTTTTCCATAATATAAAAATAAATATCCAGGTGCCATAAGCAGATGTTTTTTCTAACTGTCCAAAAAGTATAGTCAAACACTGGTTGTTAGCTGTTTTGGGACCTGTACCCACAGTGTAATTAAGCACACTGGGCTGGGCTGGGCTTGGCTGGGCTGGGCTTGGCTGGGCTGGGCTTGGCCGGGCTTGGCCGGGCTTGGCTATCATGCCAGCTTAGTAACAGAACCCCAGGAGGTTACGATTTATCACCCAGTGTAGTGGTTCCTGAGCACCAATCTGTCACCCAGCTTCTCTCTGTGTGTGTCCAGACCTTGGAGGGCCCAGCACAACTTCCCTAACCCCTTTACATGGAACTTTTGCTGCTGTTCAGTGCAAAAGTGTCAGCGAAGGGGTAAGACACAATCAACTGGTCATTGTCATTTTACTTTTCACCTTAGAAATGGAGACATTTATATTTGTTGCAGTCCCACAGAGGAGGTCTGTGCTAACAGGGCACTATTTAAGGGGGATTCTGTTCTTTTTCATTCTCTAACAAGACTGATCCTTGGAGTTGGCCTTCACTTTTGAGTTCCTTGCCTCTGGACAAGAACAGATGTTGGGAAAGTGAAGCAGAAGAACCCTGGGGACACCTGTAGGAAAAATAAACTAAAGGAAAAGACTTTTTTTCAGTGATCATGAAGGAGTGATATCTTAAAACAAGAGGTCTTTAGAGTCCTTTAGCCAGCACTGTAATAATTTGCCCTACAAAAGTGTCAAAGGCCTGACAAATATAAGTCAAATCATTTAAAATGTTTCTGTTCTATAATTTTTGTATATAGAAAACGTTTTAGTTTTTTTGTGATTTAGATTTTCTTTTGCCAAAGTCATTGTTTTAAATATATTTATACATTAAAATGTCTTAAGGCAGCTTTACAATATAGTTTCACTGATGTAATGTTTACTTGCATACTCAAGATAACACCAATTTTTAGCTTGCAAATGCAGCAAAGTCAAACTGATTTTTGGATACAGAAAGGGATTTTTCTGTAAAATATCCATATAAATAATGTATTTATCTCTGGAATTTGTACATTGCATCTCTCCCCCTTGTTAATTTTATTGTGTACGTTTGGTATGTGATAAAGTGCCGACCTGTTTAGTTTTGTCACTCATCATTGTTCTAGTTCAGTGATTTTGATATTTTCCATTTTCATTTATTTGTATTATTTAGGGCCATGCTTTCATTTTTTATTTACATCCATGAAAAGCCATTGTCTATTTTTGTATTATTTGTAAGTTAATGAAGATTTTTTTTGGGATTTTTTTTTAATGTATGGCAAAAAGTAGCATCTTATTCTGATAGCATTTAGTTATGTAGATTTTAAAAATATATGAATATATGAATATATATCTTTTTGTTTGTTTTGCTCTTTGAGGCTAACAGGAGCTGATACTGTTTTTAACTAATAATATGCATGGGTTCTTTTCCTCTGAGAGTGATGGTTGCATTCTGTGCGTTGAAACTAGGAAGACTATTTTGAGGTAATAATCTGAAAATACTTTCTTTTCTGATTTGCTTTCTGTTCTCATTATTTCTCCTTCCTTTTTGTTTTCCCTGCCTGCTTGTATACCTATACCTTCTCTCTGATTTTGTCATGATTATGTGAACCAGCAGTTTAGATGCCTTAACAATGCAAACCCATTGACTCACATGTACATTGTAGAAACACACCACTGTTATCTGTCACCACCGAGTTCTTTAAGGGGAATTTTTTTTAAAGGGGAAAAACAAAGCACAAATTGAAATGTTTGTTATCTTAAGTGATGTTTACTGGCTCTTGTTATTTTGTTATTTATTATTTCTTTCATTTTTAGAGCACAGTAACCCCACTGGGGGGCCTTATGAGGGAGCGATGGGCAGGAATTGGAATGGAGGGTGGATGTGAGGACTGGAAAGCAGTGATTAATAATTAATGTGTGTTGCAGCTGGTTGGTGTTGGGCTGCGTGTGTGTGGGGGGTGTGCTATATCATTAGTTTGAAACAAAGCCTGCCCTATTTTGTCTCTGTGTTTTTGTGTTTTTGTTTAAAATAGGGTGACAGGGAGGGGGGAGACAAATGAAAGCCATATTCTTCAATGCCATTGTCTGTGAAACAACATTCTGCCTCGGTGTGGCCACAGTGGAGATGAAACGCAGAATTTGCTCAAGATTTTTGCTCCTGAGTGTTAGGCCTGCTTCACATAAAAAGCATCCGTACACCAGGACCAAGGCACTAACTGCATGTCTACATGTGCGTGGTAATTAGTGCCTAGAACCTGTGCGCTCTCAGCTAAAAACTTTGAACCCCAGAGTAGAATTGTACATAATCATATATTCCTAAATGTTCAACCGGTTCTTTTTGGCCCTTCCACTGACAACTGTTATTTCTCAGTCCTTCTTACTCTTTTTTGCAAAGCCACAGCTCTGGTTTGTTACACTGAAACTCAAAGATAAGTGCTTCACCTGATCTTCACAGCGTCAGTCTGAGGCTGTGTCAACATTTTTACTTTTTTGGGTCTGTTTAGAGCAAGTACTTAAGTGTATGTGTGCGCACATGTGCCATAATGCCCTCTGAAAGAGAATATGGCTTTTTATTCTCCAGCGGAGCGTTTGGTTTACCGTGTAAAATGGGCTGTCGAAACAGAGGTGACTGCAGAGCACACTTGCGTTTCGTTCGGAGTGTTTCTGAGGGTCAGGTTTGCTTTTTGTTTTCTTTTGATTTAAACATGAAGCGAATCAGGTTACTTGCTAATGACTTTGTAAGTAGCATTTCATCCTAATTCATCTTAATTGTGAAGGGGGGCAGACAATAAAGTAACAAAAGCATTCTGTATAAAACAAAAATGAGAACAAACAAAAAAGCTGGTTTTCCTTTCTTCTTTTTTCCAGATCTTTTCTTTGGTCACACTGAACAGTTCTACTGATAGGAAAAAAAACTACTGTATAGATTGTTATCATTTTTGACAAACTCTGAGCTGTAAAATAACTTTTCAACTTTCACAATATTTAATTAAAGTGACTTCTTGTCTGTGATCTTGCTGATGCCCTTCTGCTCTGTTTGCTTGTTTTGTGTTACACTGGTGGCAAGGTGAGGGCAGGGAGTGAACACGATGAGGATGGATGGCCCAACCCAAGACCTTCATGCTGTGAATCTGCTGTTTCAGCCTTGCCATAAAGGGCTTTACATACTTCACAGTTCTTCAGCAGAGCCCAAAACCTGCTGAATACCTATTAGCAGTCTTTTCAGTGTGTGAGTAAAAAAAAAATTGTGATAAAATACCTAAACTACAAATAGATAAATATATAGAGAAGGCAGGCAAATAAAAATAAAACAGGAAGTACTTCAACAGTCTTGACCCTTTTGGGAAGACAGAGGCCCTCTAGATGTTTCTGTTTGGCAGGAACAGGTTTGATTTTTACCTTGGTTGCCTCCCAGCACCTGGGCTGGTTAGGTGTGAGTTTGAATCAGGCTCAAGTTGTGTGGCGTTTGTATGTTCTTCCCGTATCTGCGTGGGTTTCCTCTGGGTACTCTGTTTTTCTCCTACAGTCCAAGGACATGTTAGAAGTTAATTGGTCACTCCAAATTGCCCATAGTGTGTTCATGTGAGTGTGAATGGGTTTGTTAGTCACCCTGATAGACCGGTATCCCTTCCACGGGGTTGTTTGATGGCCTAGTGCCCTCTGCTTCTAGGATAGACTCCGGATCCCTGTGACCCTCCTCAGGATAAGCATTTAATGATAATTGATGGATGTAAATAGATTTGTGTGTGTGTGTGTGTGTGTGTGTGTGTGTGTGTGTGTGTACATCCAAAATCATCATGTATATGTATGTTTGGTGTATATACGATGGATGTACAAACCCCACAGCTTGGATATCAGGAACCAGCAGAGGGTAAAACAATAATTCTCTGCACTCTTATTCTCAAGTTCAAAGGTCAACACATAACTGGTGGCCTCCACCTACCCCTATTTCTTTTAGATCCCTCGTCATATATGAGCACATTTATCAGGGCCTTTTACCTCTGCACTGAATGAATAGTACAGGTTGTATCAGACCATGTTGTTTTCTTCAACAGAAACATGCTGCAATTAGTCTGTATTATCAAAATATTGTACCTGATAGTTTAATGAATGTGCCCACTGAGTTTTCTAAATGTATTAATGATGGCTTCCATGTTATTAATTGAAATGCGCTTTGCATCTAATTGAGTCATCATTTGCATTTACGGTCATCAGCAAAATTTAATCTCTTTCTTATTTTGCATACCTAATTTAAGACACTCTGATTTGATTAGCTAGTAAAACCGTTCTCGAGATTTTGCTGACCCTACATTGTGGAGGGCTCAGTTTCGGCAGCACTGGGTACCAGCGTGCAAGAGGAGCGACCTGAAAGCGCTAATGAAACGCAATTTGGCATCATTAACGTCTTCAGCAGTGAAATCAAAGCACAGCCTGTGGTTTCAGTGTTGTGAAGCTTTTTTTTCAGATTTAATCACGTTGCTGATTGTTTGGTGGCAGGCATCAGATCAAGACGTGCACCCACAACAATGGAGGAGATGTCAGTGACGGACGGCGAATGGAATGACGGGGGCGTTAGGGATGCAGAGCTGGATCCACTTTCACAAGTGATTTGCATGGCCTAATGTTTTTAATTAGACAAATGTGCAGCATCGCTGTTGAATGGTATGTCTCTCTTGTAGAGTACCAGGCTATATTCAGATTTACAAACTACGCAAAGGTGCACATGAAAAGCTAATTCACACGCCGCACTGCACCATGTACCGTGTGTGGACAGAGGACCTCACTCTGGCTGTCCTAGCGTCATTGAGCCGATCATTGACTAACACAGCCAGATGGAGGATGCTTACATAAAAACATAATTCACTTATCACAGATCTCAGGCCTTTCATCTCAGCTGACACCAACAGTAGGCACACTTGACCTCCCCGCTTGTATTTCTGACCATACTGTCACTTGCAGCAAATAAGGCAACTGCACAGCTTAATGAAAAGGAAAATGTATGCATATTCCAGCACAAAGAAAGGAGTGAGGTTGGTGGGGGTGAACAGGGGGGTGACCCATCATGTGGAAAAAAATACAGACAATGTGACTGGTATGCAAACATCAATCTGACAAGGCAGACTCCATGACTCCACCCCACTCTTGCAGTACCTCTCACCAATAGCCACCAGCTCTTCTTTCAAAGGCCCTTTAGTAGACTGAGCTGTTTGTAGACAGCAGCTAGGTAGCATAGTGGTTAACCAACCCTATGTAGCACATGATGAACTGTGGTTTGATCCTTGGATCAGGGCTCCACTGTTCAGTATGAATCTTTAAGCAAGACTCTTAGTGCTACACCTGCCTACCTCCTAATCCGCGAGAGATGTGTCAGCTCAGATGTTCTTCTGATTAGCAAGGTCCGTGTCGAATGTTGCGGAACCAGAACAGTTTATCTTAACCAGTGCTACCATGGAATCGCTGTCACAGCTACTTTAGGGTGATCGCCATAAAAATCTTCCTCAATAGGGTTTAGTTCCAGATATCAGTTTCTTCAAAATTAGATTTTTAGTGTTGAGATAATGTAATAAAAAGGTTTTAATTACAATTTTTTACATGTTTTCTTACCTCTTGACCACACGTGGCATGAAAGTCAAAGACTAAAGAAAATACTACAGCCAACTAGACAGATGATGTTTTTAGGACTTTAGCTGGAGACTTCAGGCCACAGGAGAAAGATAAAGTAGGTTACCCAAATTCATATTCATCTTGTGCACTTGAACTGAAATGTGGTGACACCTCCCAAAACACTCTCATACTTGATCTGTCTGTAACTCCCAACCCCATCTGCCAAACAGTTTGTCACCTCTGCTTTGCAGCCCAGGATGTCCCTGTGCTTCTGCCTTTTACCTGTCAGCATTGGCATAGAAGTAGGCTTTGGCAGGAGGAGGTGCACCACATGGCAAACGAGTCTCAAGAAGGTGAGAACAGGAAAACGTAAAAGTACTTACAAGCACTTCAACTCACCCTCTAAGTAATGTTCTTCACTTTAATATATAACATTAAAGATCTGAGTTATCTCTAAAAGCAATACAGTCAAACTGGGTTCTGCTCAGTAATAACTTCTGAATCACTTAGCTTGGTTTATCTTTGTTGATCTAAGTGTTTTATTTATCATGTGAATGTCCACATACATTTTAACAAAAAGGAATTTGCCATTTGTCTTCCATAATATGAACTGAAGTTGTTCAAATGATGTGCTATATTAAGATAAGCAGATGAGGGGTGCAGTTGCTATTTTCTGCTGTTCTGAGACCCTTGTCTATTAAATGCATGTTACATATGCACTAGACTTCCCGGATGTTATTCAGCTCGTCTATATCAAGACAGCAACATGCAGGAGTCCCTTCACTTAAGTCTAAATAAATAAATAAATAAATAAATAAATAATGTATGTATTATGATAATATCTGTGTGTGTGTGTGTGTGTGTGTGTGTGTGTGTGCGTGCATGCGTGCGCAATTCTCATGAAGTAATAAAGGGAAATAAATTGAAAGGCATCTTTGAAACTCCAAGCACGGCGTCCCAGTGGGAATCTTGAACTGAAGAGAGAACAAGTGATGTGAAAGAAAGAAAGAAAGAAAGAAAGAAAGGGTGGTGAGCAGAGAGAAATGAGATGGAAAGCAGGAAGAGGGAGAGAGGGAGTCCTCACAGCTGGCGAAGAGAAGAGAGATAGATGGTAACGATCAGAGGGAAGTGCAGGAGCCACTGGGGACGGCAGCAGAGCTGGGCGTGAGGCAGGAGGAGGTGGGGGTGTAGAAGAAAGCAACTCCAGGCTAGAAGACCAGAGGAACACAGGTGGAGTAGACCTTAGGGAAATCTACCCATCAACACACACAACAGACACACACACAGTCTCACACATTTCAGGAGTGGGCAGGGTGGCATGGCAAAGGGGCTAGGAAATTAGGGTGTGGCCACTAGCAAGTATGGCCTGGAATTAGACACTGTACTTTTAGAGGAACCATTGTTAATTCGAATGGTAGGAAAAACAATGCTGTACCTTGCACAATCAAAGAAACATGTTTTCAAAAGAAATTCATAAAATGTTTGATATGCTATAAATATACCTACTGTTAATATGTACACTGTAGTACTGATAGTGAATTAATTTGGTGTATCTTTCTCAATTTCAGTCACTAATAAGTAATAAAAATAGATCAGAGAAACACAGGAAAAATTTTCTTCCAGAGACAAAAGGGTGGGGATGATTTTTGTGTGGAATATGGACTGTTGCAGAGCTGAGCAGGGCCTTTATATTGAAAAGCCACGGAAAAGTATATCATTTTCTTTTGCTGCATGGCTGTATGGTTTTCCCTGCAGTGTCCAGCTCCCCTAGCCAGCCTCATCATTTGTAAAAGTCCCTCTGATTTCTGCTGGGTGTACATTTTACAGCCACACAGAGCCTGTATATCAAGGGGGAAAGATGGGGGAGGAAAGGGCAAAGGTATAAATCAAGTTTCACTGAAATTTTTGCACACAATGTGGAAAAAAGAAACTTTCTGTATCTGTCTCATTGCTTGTCAGAATTTCCTCTAGAAATCTAATTACCTTGGCAACATTTACCCGTGCTGAGCACTACAGTAATTCTACCATCTGAAACTTACTTATGTCCAGTTACGCGTTGCTCGGACTTGAAATTTAAATTTGCTCATTGATTTGCTTACTTCAGTAATTTTCAGTATGTAAACTAAATTCTGATAGAGCATAATTCTTGCCAGTGTATTTATTGCACATTGTTTTTTGAGAAGTCCATTAGGGGTTATCTATCTAAACACACTGAAATGCATACTTTATTGACAATCACTTATCTGAGGTGAAATTTTTATAAGCTTTTTTTTCTAAATATCATGCTACCAAAAACACATATTTTGTTGTGGTTATTTAAAATGCACATAGTTGGCATAATTTCACTTCACACATATCATCATTGTGGCTGTTTTTTCACATTTGTTTTATTTATTTTGTTAGCACTGAACAGTGTTGGAGTTCCTTTATTCTGCAGCTAAACCAGGCGAACCGCCTTGACTCAACGATATGACAACCATATGCCATGACATGTAGGGGCACCACCAACTAGTAGAGATAGCCAGTGATGTAAATACCATGTGGTGTGAGGGGCTGAAAACACAGTGTGCCCCCCCACCAACCCCAGTGATGGCAGCAATGAGTCACCTTGCTTAACAGGCCTGCAGCTCTGTGATCAGCACCTTTCTCCTCATGCCTGGTTACCGTGGCAATCTCCTCACTGATGTCATGAGAACCTACTGCTGTTAGCTAAATAATTGATATAATTACAATCCCATGATGTCACCTCAAGCCTCTTAAATATTTGATTAAGCACTTTTCACAAGTAGAAAAGACCCAGGGTGGACTTTAAAATGGTTGTAAAACTTGCATTAGGGGGTCTTTAAATCCCACAGTGAATTGCTGTAAATTTGCCCCCTTGTCTCCCTCCCACCCATCTCATTCTCTTACCTTCAACGACTCACTGGTGTTCTAGGTGCCAGGGATACTCAGTGCCAGAACATTCACACCCATCACCCACTCCTGCACCAGGGAATCTCTGGCTGGATCATCACATAGGCCCAGCAAAATACATCTAACTGTGCTCTACAGCATCATCGCTGAGCATCTGCTGCAGTGTCTCATACTGTGATGATTTAGTGCTGAGGGCAGCGTTAGGATGGCACAGATCTAGCTATGTTGAAACAGCAGTTCCATCCTGCTCCTTCTCGTCCGGGCTTCCCTCAGCTCTCAGGGCTGGGAGTCGGTGTTACAAACTCCAACGTGCTATCAGGGGGTTAAAAAAGATAGTATCATTGTCTGTTAGTATTTATTCTAATTGCAGGCAGTAATTTGCTGTGAGTACAACTAATGAGAGAGTCTGAGGTATCTAATGGATGTCATAAACAGCATTTAGCTCGTGTCGATTTGGCAGGTGTCGCTGATGAGCGTGTGGCCGTCAAGCTTTTTATGGTGGGCCTCCTCACGCGCGCAGCACACTTACCGCTCGATCGTGTGCGCAGGCAGCACACACAGGGCACCTCCCGACCCCCTTCTCCTGATCCTCAGCTGTAATTCGGCTGCACCAGCAGCAACGTTGCTGCCTGATGACAAACGTGGGTCCATTAACGCAGACTGCCATGCCGCACGGCCTGTTTATCTTACTGCTGTAATTATTCATCTCAATGAACTAATGTGCATATTTTCATGATTGAAAACATCTCGTGGTCACATTGCAAGGAGTGACATGAATTTCGTATTAACAGGATTACACAAGAGCATCATAGCATCGCATAGCATCGCACAGCATCATATCATCTGACGTTCATTGATCGTGCGAAGTTCATGAAGACTTCAGTTTATTCATGTTCTGTGGGTTTCAGTAGTGAATTTTAACAATAGTGTGATAGATAATAGCTGCAGGCACTGCCCACTTACCCAATTCATTCTTTCACTTTAATGAAGTATACTATGCAATAAGTATAGCAAGTATAGTGCTTGCATTTATTTATCTAACTACTTTGTCCGAGGTAATCAACCTTGATGACTTGCCGATTTTTACAGCAGGGTATTCTTACTGTATCAGTTGAGAGTTCTCACTTTAATCGTGAGTAGTGTCATGGAAAGGAGGGGGATTCACACTCCTCCAATAAACTTTCGAATTGCAGGGCCTCAGGCCTAAATACCACACAACCTGTTTTTGTCAGTGCAGAGCTCTGTACTTCAGCTAGAGATTACGATATTTCTTTTATGTCAAAGGCTTCATGACTTCAGCTCCCAAACCAGAGCACTGCAGGTTCACTACTGACATTTTTTTAAATGTTTTTTTTCCTTTCTTTTTTCATCCGTTTATGTTCTCCACATTTATTTACCTGAAACAAATGTTTAGACAAGATAGACAACACCTGTGAAACTGCGGCCTCAAAGCAGAGTGAAAGTGTAATTGAATGACAACTAGGAGCCAATTTAAAGGTGGGGGGGCAAGACCCCCCCAGGATGCATGATCTCGCTGTCGTTCAGTCAGAAGAGGGCGCTGCCAGTGCCTGAAGCTCTAATAGCCAATGACACCTTGGAGCACGTGGACACATCCAGCCTTTATTTCAGCATAATGGGGTCGTGAGGGCGTTGTGCCGCTTGCCAAACGCTTTGCGCGCCCAGCCAACACGGGCCCTTTGATTGATGTTCCGCGGCAGTGCTGCACGTTCCGTGTTTATTTCTATTAATTGTGTTTCTTAAGCATCATTAAGTGCCATTAAAATATAATGGGAGAAATGCCAAGTCACAAGACAGGCTAATTGGTAAGTAATGTTGTGTATCAGTGAGAGAAAATGGAAGATTTGCAATTTAATGAGACAGTTCGGTATTTAAATGCTGAATATGTAAAACACAAATAGCTACACAAATTAAGTAAGGAGGATAATGAATGTGGCAATAGTTTCTCTGTGTTTCTCCCTTTCCCCCCTCAGTGTCGTTCTTTTTTGTTCTTTTGTCCACCCCTCCCTCAATGGTGTGGTAAGACATAGTCCCACCTGACCATGAGTCACTCTTCCACCACAAGGGAGCGGCTGCACACTGGAAATTTAGGTGAAACCCTGAGCTCATGGTGACATCACAGGCATCTGGGAATGGAACCTGATCATTGAGTCTTACTGTAATCCCAAGAACACTTTCACCACCAAGTGAACATTGGAGCACTTTTCAAAGGCACAGCTGAGTGCACACAGAGCTGTTGGCAGGGTGAGTTGCAAGAAATGTGAACCCAGCATAATACCAGACTTTTACCTGCTGTGATGCTGAAACACATATATGAAATGGGGATTTGCACATGCTTTGCAGGAAGATATTTGCTCTACAAGATTCTACAAATCCTCATAATATGCTGTTCAGTGTTGAACAGAGGATGATGAGGTTAAGGGCTCTGGGATGGGCTGCCTGGGGGGGTTGCCTTCACAACCTGTGCTGTGAGTGCAACACCCAAGGACACTCAAATGATGCTCTGAGGCAACACAACATCATCCCCTCAAAGGAGCACTTGCAGGTAGCAGCTTTCCTTCACATGTTCACCCAAAGCCCAGCAAGGACACATGGGCAGCAGGACCCCATCGAAAGGAACCTAAAGTGGATCCAAATACTGTAAACAGCTCCTAATTAATCTCCTCCTTCGGGTTGCTGCTCTTACAGGAAAGGGTTCTGTGAACCGAGGTAGCGTGTGTCACATGATGTATGGCCACACCAGAGGCATGAGGCCTGAGGGTCTCTCTGGGTCCTCAGGAATCAGTTACTCATGTCACAGATACACTTCTTTTGTAGTTCATTTCATTTTAGCTGCATCCAATGTATATCTAGATATTCATACTGTATAAATACACAGTTATGCCTATATAACTAGCACACTGACCCCTTGAAAACTGCAAGCTCTAAATATAAAGGAGAAAATGGAAATGTGGATAAACTTAATACACAACGCTGCTGTAAATTTGCTGACCTTTCAGATTCTTCAGTAAATACATAAAGATAAAACAATTGAGGTTTGCCATAAAGGAGCTCTCAGCCTGCTGATGCTGGAAGAACATAGAGATGTATCAGGGCTCTTGTCTGGGGAACAGAAGCATCACCCTACACTCTACTTTTGTGTCATACCCAGTGGCTAAGATCAGCACTGGTTTCCTGCACACAATTCATCATTATTAAAATCCCTTAAAACACACAGGGCGAGTAGCCGTAATGATTCTGTATTCATTGGGCGGTCCCAAGTGATCATCTATTAATACATTGGGCTAGCAGGAGCAAATTGGAGCATTCCAGTGCCTGTTCCTCCTCCTCATCCGCCTCCTCTTTTTGGCCTTTTGTCTTTCCCTTTATGACTGGCCAACCTGGGGTCACTTGAAGCCCCCTAGCTGTTCTCTCCACTTACTCACTTCTCTGACTTTCTTTTGTACTCTTCAATTGGTGCTGCAGTGGCTACTGTAAATTACTGCTATTTCATTGCTGAAGATTCATTTATTCATTTAGCTGATGCTTCTCTCCAAGACAACTTAAACTGTTAGCTTTATGTACTAAGCTACTCACAACTTTTTATCCATTTGTACAGCTGTGTAAATTTGAGACAGTTCAGAGAAAGTAACTTGCTCAATGGTGCTACAGTAGGAGGTGGAATTTGAACCTTTCCTTTGCAAGGCTCTATCCACAATGCCACCTGCTGGTCTGCTGCTTAGGATAGACTTCTTCAGGTAGCTGAACAGATTCATAGTAGGTTACAGTCCTCCAAGACACATGAGGGTCTGAACCTGGCTGCTTCATATTGACTCATTAATATCCAGTTAGTGGCCTAGCCCAGCATAGAATGATAACATCCCCTTACTGACCCAATGAACCTCTGCTTAGCTCTGCATGTCTGTAGTCGAAACAAAAAGTAAGAGCAATCCTTTTACTTTCTCCAGCTGGGCTTGAGATAATATACACAGCCCTATGAAGGGATTCGTGGTTTATTAAAGGGAAATGTTTTTGTTCCTCTTGCTTCTCTAATACAGAGTCGGAAAAGTAAACGTGTAAGTTTGTTTTCCTTCTCCTCTGCCTCTCTCTCGTTTTACCCCACTGCCCCCCCGGACTGTCTTCACACACTCCACTCCCCCTTGCACCCCCTCCCAGGTTGGCTGGGGTAGTGCGGGCTGCCGTCCTGGGCCCCGCTGCGCTGGAGGCGGTTTGTGAAAGCCTCCTGTTTACAGGCCCCGTTGCCCACTAAAACCATCTACAGATTTCCATTAATTTCTGCTTGTTGCTGTTGTACCCCGGCCAATGAAACAGTATGTGACCACCGCGTGGCCCCATCCACTTTAGAGCCGAGTGTGCCAAGCCGGAGTTAACCCTGTGCTCCGTCGAGGGCGAGCCGGAATAACTCTTCCTAATGCATTGTCCCGCTCACCCGCATTGACAGCTCCCTCCGCTTGTGTAGTGCAATTCATTACTGCTAATTTGACGTGTTTACGACCTCTCTTCCTTATATTAGATACTTAAGGGAATCGATGGAACTTAAATCGAAACACCTGCAGCCGTGCGCCGTGTCAATACTGAGACGGGTACTTATTCTCAAGGACCAGGTAAGTTATGTCAGGGGAAACTTCACACATTACTAATTTATATATGGCCCAATTATCCTGGAGTGTTTGTGTGGCTAATGGAAGGGGGACAGAAGGCTTCACTTACTCTACTTTCTCATTGGGACCAACATCACATACTGCATGCATCAGTTTGGACTTGTATACATTTGGAAAAGTATCTGTCAAATGTAAAAGGCTTCAGCTTGGTGAACTTGCGCAAATCCTCAACCCTTGGTGTGTTTCTCCCGGAAAGAAGCATAGATTTTATCTACTGATCCTGGGAGCTGTGGCTGTAGCCAAGCATGACTCTCTTACATGAATTTACTGAAGTTAAAAGAGAGACTGAGAAACATAAATGACATAACTAATGTTTTCTTCCACTTGTGTTAGTATACCATTTGGTTTTTGTATTTTATGTAAGTCTACATCTTTAAAAATGAAAAGCATATGACAGAAAACCAGCTTAAATAAAACTGATATGAGAAAAATGGACAGAAAGAAAGAGACAAAGACAAGCTAAACAGGGAGAGATCAACAGAGTGAAGGACACTATATATTAAGCAGCAGCAGACTTTGTTTCTGTTGTGAGAGACATTTTGAGAAGAGATCACAGTATGGATTTGGTGCTGCTGGATGGAATCTGGGGTGTGAACCTCTACCCTGAGCCGCTCAGGTGGAAGATAAAGATTCTGAATATTTATTGGACCAGACAAATATGCAGGACCCTTGAACATAACATGCCCACCTTGAAAATGGGCCCCTGCAAGGCTAACCTTTGCTCCAGAAGTGCATCCCAGACCCCAGGTGACTTTGCAAACTTCCTGCACCTTCATTTTTTCACCCTCTGTTTCTTTTTTGGACCAGAACAGTGGGACCTCGAGTGGTGCTGGTGAAACCTGGGCTGTGAGCTTGGATGGTGTTTCAAATATCACTCAGTATGCATAGAATTTGATGTTTTCCATGTGTTTAGGTGAGTTTCCTCCAAGTGCTATGATTTCTTCCCACAGTCAAAAGACATTTATTTAAGGTAAATGACTGAGTAATGATTTAGCAGTATAAATCGCCCATATTGTGTGTATGTGTGAGCAAAGGTGTGTGTGAAAGCTCTATAATGCAATGATGTCCTACCCAGGGTGCACCCTGCCTCGCACCCTCCATTTCTCGGATTGAATGATGATTCAATCTGTCCACAAGCCATGTGCTGTCCTGTTGATGTGAGAAAACTGGAGGACAGATAGCGCATCCTATCAGACGCACAATCCCTGTCACCTGACCTCTGCCATGATGCGAGGTGTGCTGTGTCCCAGGGGTCACAGGCTTCTGGTCACAGTGGGAAAGTCCAAGAGCTGTGGCCCAAGTCACAGTGAAGAATGTCAGAGTGCACCACTTCAGTCGCTTCGGACAATGACAAACACTGCCAGCGGAATTATAGGAAATTGGAGCTGAATCCTTTTCCCCCCAGGCCTCACCTTTTCTAAACAGAGAATCTTTATTTTAAGTACAATAACTTCAATACGAGCTTCTAATTTGACTGTGACACAGGAAACTGTGTTAACATTGAAACTGGGCACAATATTGACTTTGATATAATACTGGTGGTTACAGTAATGACTGCAATTAATGACTGCAATTACATGAACTATAATTAGCGACAATTAAATAGGTTCAACTTCTGTTCATTGTCTCGTTTCAGCTGCACTTCGCTGTTCAGGGTGGACACAAGCATGGAGCTGGTTCAGCAGGACCAAAAACCCAGACTGGCTTTCCACAATAGGACCAAACCAGTTCATTGTTTGAGGTTACACATCTGTGATTCTTTCTCATTCCTTTTCCCACGTGCATGATCAGTGAGTTCGAGCATACCTGTCGGAAATGAGCTGTTTTCATGAGAGATCTGCTTAACAAGTTTGATCAGGAAATGAGTAGCAGTGTCTTTGCAGCTCTTCCATAGCGGCTCCCTTGGGTTACAGTAACTCTAACTGTAATCCTAAGCAGTGTAACCATGTGTTGCTTTTGATTCACTCTTCTGTCCAGTTTGTCCCATTCAGGTATTGGCCAAGTTTCCCAGGCAGATGCAAACTTTTCACTGGTACTGTATATTTTATGGAAACTCCATATGTGTGTATAGCCATTGGGAATCTAAAAAGTTAAAAAAAAAGGTAGGGAAATTTAAATATGAACAATGCAAACAACAGCTTCCTTATCACACTGCTGTTTGACTTATGTTCTGAATCATGGTTTCACTTCATTCGTTCATTCATTCATTCATTCATTTGTTCATTCATTTTGCCCCCAGGGGAATAAGCAAATGCATGCCAGTTTATTTACTTACTTTCGAAAAAGAAACCGAGCAAAATGCTTTATAGACGTCGAGAACAGAAACGCTTTCTGGAGAGCAGACCAGCACTCAGACTTGATTTTCATAATTAACCAGAGTGCAGTAATTCATTTTTTTCAAGCCCCCCCCCCAGAGCCCTGCATATTTTATCCAGCTTCCATGCTGTACATTTTTTTGGAAATTATCGAAAGGAAGTAAGAATTTAGAGCACAGCACATATTTCAAATTTATGAAACTTGGACACTCCTCCCATTCCAACATCATTACTCAGAAAAAGAAAAAAAAAAGTCATCTGGTAGTTATTAGACAGTTTTTGTCTTCTCTTCAGCATCTACGGGATGTGACAGCCTGGAAGCATTTGTGCCATATTTCAGAGTTATGGTTTATAAACATCTGGCGGAGCTCTCTTACGCGTTCCTGGGAAACGGTATTTTTTTCCACATCGCACCATGTTTGTTTTGGGTCTGGGGAGGTGAGAAACGGAGGACCTTGTGTGGGAGCTCACAGCTCCACACTGCATGGAAAGGCAGCCATGAAATATGATGGCTGCTTTCTTGTTGTATTTTTTCTTTTTTTTGAGAAACCACAGCCTCCCACCAGAACCTGTGCAACCCCCCCAAACCAGCTTGCCTCAAGCTGGGTTTCAGCACCACATGAATCAGCTGATTTATTTATCAGTCCATCCACTGACTACAGTTCAGTGTCCACTGTTTAACACAACAATTTCATCCCAAAAATATTTGCTGGAGAGCAGTGTAGGCTTTTCTTAGACATACTTTATGCATATTCTAATATATGCAAGATGTACATTTTTTGCAAATAAGTACCAAATGGATTGTTTAGGAGTACCTTATTTTAACCTTAGCAACACATCAATAAAGATAAATAAAACACTGGCAACAGGTTTAGAATACCTTAAAACTATGACTGAAAAGGATGAGATTGAGCACACACTTGACACACAATTGTCTGTGTGTTGCAGGCTGTGCTACACTGTCATTACTGTAAACAACACGGGTGACTTTTTGCTCAGTTTCTCTTACTTACACAACCAAGTCCAGTGTAAGATGCTTCCGGGGAGCCTGTGTTTGCTCAAAAAATGCTCTCAGCATCGTCCGTGGTTGGGCCTATGGAATGTGAGCTTGTGGAAAATTAGATTTCTCAGCCCTTACGTTTTCCATTCCTGGGCCCTCGGATGAAACATCATTTAGGTGCATGCCAGGTCACCCAAACCATCCTGGGAGTTATAAAAAGGCCTGGCATATACTTGGCGATTGTTTCATGTTGCCTTTCTTCAGCAACAAAGGTTACATTGATTACATTCCTAACAGAAAGTCTGTCTTGCCACAGGCCAGCATCTGATGTGTTTTTCTTGGCCCGCTCAAGTTAAACTTCATTCACTCGGCATACTTTAACAAATTAGAAACATTAGAAACTGAAATCGCAGCAATGTTTTGGTTTCAACGTTACAGCTCTGCAATTATATTTCAAAACACAGCCAAATTGTTTGACAGTGAAATTGAAAAACTTAAAACAACTTTCATATAAGAAACACATGCTGTTCAAATGAAAATGCAGCTTTATGCTAATGAAACTGTGGGTGTTTTGGCAGTGCCAACCCTGTTGCGTGGTTGTGAAGTGCATCGCCTTTTGTTAGGTGGCGTCACCAGCTTTGGTTGTTCCCTTTGAAAGAGGATGAGGTGAGATGGTGACGTATGTAGCACTCTGTGATCTTTAAACACAAAGACTGCTAAAACACTGCACTTGCTGCCCTCAGTATTAAGAGAAACCTTCTATGTTGAACACTTTTTTGAATGGTCCTCAAGGTGGCAGCCGCTCTCATTTTTTACAAGCAATCACTGTAATAGCAATTATCATTATAGCAATTAATATTTAATGCACAAATTAGTACCCTAGTTACATTAGGTTTATCAAACAGGTGCCAGTTCAGATCTCCTGCCATGTGCTGCGATACTGATGTTCCACTGTCCCCACACGAAGGCACGCAAGTTCCTGCAAATGTTTCAAAATGGGCAATGTTTGTTTTTTGGTCAGTCTGCACAAATGAGGGACGGTACAAATGCTATGGGTGGGTTTTTACGTATTTGAGAAGAATAGAACCACAATGTCAGTATCTTTTAATTGCAATCTTTCAGAATTACTTTATTAAAGCACAAATTACTTCAGAATGATTCAAAGACGTTCCTTGGTAATTTAGGAAGTAATAAGAGGAAACTGGCAAAGGGATCAGAGACAGTCAGAGAGCCATGCTGGGAGGCACCTGTCACACCCAGGCTGCGGGAAATAAATTATTATAAACTGGACGTGGAGAACCAGGGAATGGATGAAAACCGTGAATGGCGCTAACTTTATGCCATTTCTACTGTCCCCCCATTCCATTTTAAACGCTTGTTCTGGAAAGAGCGTTACACACAGGGACTCCATTGCTCTGGTTGCATACATCACTTCATGACATCCAGCCCAGTACACGGACAAATTCTGTCCATGTGTTACTGATTTCCATGAACAATGGTGTTTGGATGAAGCAACACTCCTCTCTCACACGAGCCTTACGTCATTCAGTTCGTGCTTTTCTTTCCAGCAACTTATATGTCTGTTGTGGCAAAATACAAAATAAATAATAGAAAATATTAGAACATCTGTAGTAGGCCTCTCTAAAAAAAGACTGTTCACCTAGTGCAGCAAAAAATATTTCTGCAGATTTAGAGAACATGGTAATTACACATACAACACCAGACCAAGTAATTCATAACCTAGATAAGCAGCATGGCATTGCTCTGCAGTGCATTTAAAGCCAGTGATTCCTTCTGTCAGAACTGTGTTCCTGTCAAAAGTGATCTGTTCGGCCTGGATCTGCACTGCAGCTTGTTTTGTCCACCAGCCAAGCGGACAGAGTTATGCAAGTTTCCTGCTCACTGTGGCTCACAGTATGTTCTCTGCCCTCTCTGATCAGCACATTTTCCAAATTTAGCCAGACGTCCATCAGTATGTACTCTTTTCTAGCCCCAATTCACTCTGTGCCCTTTTTATGAGTTCCATTTGTTTTAGTTTTTTAATAAAAAGAAAGTGAAAAAGCAGCAGGAGCAACGCAGGCTTTCTCTTTGACCTGTTGGGATGTGTGTAAATTCTGTGCGAAACACTTGCACCTGGGAATGACGTTTATTACTTCTGCCCATTTTATGTTTCTAGCTGTATTTTGTGAGGAATTTTCATGATGTGATGATAGGGAAGTGAGAGACTGTAGTGTTTAATACTCGTCTGGACTGCAGTCTGGTCTGGATTTAACTACTCATCACCTCCAGGTCAAATAGCATGTCATACACATGTTTGCTAAATTTTATTTTTTTTAATCTGCACCAGGATTTTCTTGAATAGAATTCCAAAATTTACCTGTGGGCATTTTTGAACAGCAATTATTTTCATGAAGGTAATCAAATGAGCCCTAGGTTTTATGGGTTTAATTCAACCGCACGAAACACCTACAGGAAAACTTCTGCTGACAGCAAATCCTTAAAGCCACTTTAATTGCTCTCCTTTGGAATCACATGAGACTTTATAAAGCTAACAGAAAACAAGAGTTTTCAGCATTGTGACCAGGGTGGATCTACATTTTACTGCCGCTTCTGATGACAGTCGACGTTGATGAAACTGATTGTAAGCCTCATTTCTGGCTTTTCTCAACCAGCAATTGAAAAGAGAAAACCCAAACAGCCTTTCTTGCGGTCTTTACCGCAGCACTTATTTTGGATTTTAGTGATATTCCAGTCTGTCGAAAACATCTTGAGCATTCAAAAGTTCCCAAGAGAGTGAGAAAAAAAACTCTGAGAAAAGGATAATCAAAACACTACAGGAGTGTTTTAAACACTGTGTGTACACAATGAACAAACTTCTTTTCTTTACTAGTTTGAGAAAGCCTTCTTTGGCACTGTCTGCCTGTGCATTACTGAGCGGAGGAGGGGCCTGCACCCCAGTACCTGCAGGGGGAACCGCCAGGTCTGTGGCTGCATGGAGCCCGGTGATGAATTGACCTGCGGGGGGCTCCACTCGGCTCCTTCCTCTCCTTGCTGGGTCAATCAATCAATTAGCAGTTGGGTGGGGTGTGTGTGTGTGTGTGTGTGTGTGTGTGTGTGTGTGTGTGTGTGTGTGCACGCATGTGTCGGGGCTTCTCAGTTGCACTGCCTGCAGCCATTGGAACCTGTGGTGCTTTCAAGAGGTTAACGCTCAGTTCCCCACTGGCAGCTGTTACATTTCTTTTCTTACTTTTTTGACTTTTAAGCATCTGTTCTGAAGGCTTTTTGAGTTTATTTAATGTCCATCCTTTTTCCTGCAAGTTATACATTTTTTAACTTGTTTCCTTGTACAAATGTAGTTTTTTTTAAAAATAACAATCATTTATTATAATAATACACAAACTGAATGTCTCCCACAGTTCAGGAGAAACAAGCTGCACATTTCAAATAATTTCTTGTCACATATAGTTACCACTGTAGAGAAGGAGGAGCCACTGTGTTTTTTATTTTATTATTTTTCTCTGGGTATCATAGTGTGAAGCAATGAGCAACAGAGTCTGGTGTTTACCTTCTGTTTGCTCTAGTTATCACCGGGTGGCTAACAGCACAGTGTCCGAACTGAGAAGGCCACTAAAACTTAGAAGCTGCTTTTGGACAGGTGCTTTGCTGTTGGCTTCCCAAGTCTGAAAGGTGATCAGTAACTGAACAATAGGAACAAGCGTGGTTTACTCAAAGACTCATCTCATAAAAGAAGTCTGACCTCTGACCTCACAAAAATGAACTGACAGACACAGTGATTTCTGCATGTAATTTGTATTTACATGTGAAGGACACCCTGCATTATGCTGCTACTCAAGAGAATGTGGGAAAGCAGACAAGAAAGAGCAATGATGATGAGATAAAAAAATAAATAATCTTAAATTATATTAAAATAGTAAGAGAAATACAACATTTCTTCTAAACCTTGCTTTGCAAAAATCTGAATAACTGAACTGTTTAGATTCTGACAAAAAGGTAAACGAAGCTTGTAACCATTTGCGTACCTGAACTTACTGGGGGAAGTATGTTGTAAGCAGTATTTAATCAGCATGAGAACAATTTTTGTTTTGTGGTTTGGAGTGATCATTTTCTAAGCTGTGTTTGCAGTCGGTGTCCTATAAAGTTCCATAAAAACATTGTTTGAATTTAAGGAGCACTTGTTTGGACCACTGTCCAGGAGTATCCCCATCCCCGTGGTGCTCACAGGCTGTCGCGATGTTCAGCATCCATCAGCAATTTATCTCACTGGGCTCCCTGACAAACACCCATGTGGACCATCCAAGCACTGCAATAGTCAAGAGTCACTGTCTCCAGTGGTGGTAAAAACAAAAAGAGGCAGCAATGGGGAGAATGAAAAAGAAAATAACCGGAGAGCAGCACATACACTGGTTCACATTTTTGTGTTCAGAGGACCTTTTGTTTCTTTTTTAATTTATTTTTTCCTTTCTGTTTGTCTGTCTGTCTGTCTATCGACCCCAGCGTACTCTTGCTCTGACTCTTGGTGGAATTCCAGAGGAAAGCACCTAGATGCGCTCTGGGAGGGGGATTATGCAGCTTCATTGGACGCATGTGGAAGTCATTCCTTGGTAATCTCCTGTAATTGTAACCGTATTACTGGGCAAGCCTGGTTTTCATTTTCTGTAACTTCTTGACTGATGGAGTTATTATATCACATTTGTTGTGTGATATGGGGGGTGATGTAAATGTGTAATAGGAGACCATTAAAGGTTTGTCAAAACAACAATTAAGAGAGTTCCTGTTTTAACATGCCTGCTGCATGTAAATAAGTGAATGCACTTCCCATGAACCCGTTTGGTGTCTGCCGTGAAACGAGGTCGTATTTCAGCACAAAATCATCCTCTTCTTAACTGTACAACACAGCATATCCACATGTCATAATAATACATGTCTTGTATCCTGCTGTGATTATTTAAATATATTCCATACATTTTATAGGCAGAAAGGTTTGGAAATAATCAGACCTGTGTTGTATGTATACATAAAGCGTGACCTGGACACACAGCGGCCAGAGCAAAAATGGACCGCAGGCTGGTCCCACCGGTGCGTTGCCAGCATTCCTCCTACACTGTGAAAGCAGTCAGTTTGAGTGTGGCCCACCATGGCAGAGTGGTGTAGCAAGCAACAGGAGCTGGTGCCTGCTCTGCCAGCGACTGTGGAACAAGACCTCACCAGACCTGAGCATGTGCACACTCAGCACACTGGAGGGCGTCATGGGAGGTCGTGATCGGCATCTGGGACTGAACGCAGATCAGTATCGCCTCCAGCAGGCTCATTACCACTTTGTCAAAAGGTCGGGCTGCTTGATGAGGCACGGCCTGTTGGGGTAGTTCAACTGCCTGCACCCCCACAGGATATGCAAGCTGGGAAAAGCAACTGTACATATAGTCATGGCATTTAAAATGTCCCCTAAAGTTTATTGGCCTCTATGTGGAGCCTCTGCACTGGAGAGTACTGTCCAGTACTACTCCTGGACTGCAGAGTACAGGTACACAGTATTCAGGTTTACCTGAAGGAGTGGCATACAGAAACACACACATATGCACACGTGCACACACACACACACACACACACACACACACACACACACACACACGCACAGTCCAGTGGAGGCTAGTTGCTCACAGTAAAAATCCAGCGTTCTATACTGTTGCTGAGGAAGTGCAAACGGTCGAACGGAGCAAGAGCTGTACGCTTGGGTGCCTCAATCCAGCCACCACAGATATAGCTTCCTGCCCCCTCCCACACACACACACACACACACACACACACACACACACACACACACACACAGTCAGGGCTTGCAGCTGGGCCCTGGTACGGAAGAGGACCAAACCTTGGCATTTTCACTTCCTTAATGAGCCTCAGCCAGTTCCACGCTGCTTTTCTCCACTTGTGTCAACAGGTCTACATTTCCCATTAGCTACAAGTCAATTAAAACCTTTAACTGGTGTCAAAAAGTTACAAAAACTGTTATCAACCTCTACGTCTGTTTTGATTTCAGTGATACACTCTTTTCTCGGGGAGAGGTTGTACAATCAGATGGCTGAAAAGACTGGTCATTAATAAACCGTCTATGCACACTTCAGTATCACGTTCATTCTCTCAGTGGAACATCTGGTCTGAAATTGTCCGTGTTACGTAAATGTGGTGTGTTTCATTAGAAGTGCAGTGAAGCACTCAGCTCTGGGGGCAGATTGGTGATTACCTAATAACACCCACTAATTTCACAGCTCAAAATGGGAGTTTTGAGGGGTTTCCATTAAGGTTTTTGCCTTTAGTTTCTTACCTCTTTGTTAGACATGGGTCACCAGGATACTTGGCAATTCAGGCACTGATTCTACAGCAGGCACACTATGAACACTGCATTTACATTATTATTATTATTATTGGGACCCCAGTCTATCATACAGTAGCCACACAGATTCACAGACTATGGGCAATTTACAAAGACCAATTAAGCTGAAACATGTCTTTGGACAATGGGAGGAAACCAGAGCACCAAGCCAGAACCCAAGTAGACAAGAAGACAACATCCAAATTTCACACAAAATGAGCCACATTTAAACTAATGCCTGAACAGCCCGGTAGGCTAGCTACTTGCTACTGGCTGTTTATTATTATCATTATTATTATTATTATTATTATTATTATTATTATTATTACTGATACACTACAGTAACTGACACTTCACAACAATCTATCCAGCCACACTAAATATGAATTAACATATCTGCTCACACACACATACACACACACACACACACACACACACACACACACACATTCAGGCAATTTACAGGTCACCAATTCACCTGAAACACATGTCTTTGGACTCTAGGTGTGAACTGAAGCAGTCAGAGGAAATCCACAAGACCAAGACTGCCCGGTAAGCCTGGCCTAATGAAACAAGATGACCAGAGAACTGTGTTACTAGAGCATATCCTGTCCTTTTTCCTGCTCTGCTGCTCACAGTTATTCTGCTCCAGCTGTGGATACCATGCTGGGAGCTGATGTCCAGTCTGTGCTGCTGGCAGGCTGACGGCAGGTTGCAGCAGTGCAAACCCAACGCAGCACCCTCTGAGCATCAGCTTGACCACCAATCACGGTTAGGCAGCACTGTGTTGCACAGAACAAGGCGACAAGTCCTCTCTCCCCCAAGCTACATCCATGCCTACCCATCACTTGTTTTCCTGAAATTCAGGGTTTAAAAAAAAGAAGAGCACTGACTCCCTCCCAACCCACCTTCCACGCCCCCTCCCCCCCCACACTCCCCCTTTAAAAAAATAACAGCATTTGATACATTAGCCTGTGAATGATAGGCCAAAGACCTCCCTTAATTGCTTTTTTCTTGTAGTGTCTCAATTTATTTCACAAAACCCAAAACACACACTCTGCTTTTTTTATGATTGATGAAGCTGCGGAGATGCATCAGCCCTGGTAAACCACGAGGTGCTTTGATTAACGACACCCCAGTGGGTCCCTGAGGACCCGGCGGAATAATATTGTTATGGAGAAACAGCTGCTGTAGAGGAGGAGGCTGGAGCCCTGGGCCAGAGGGGCCCCGTGGGCCAAGCTTGGGCCAGTCCTCCACTCCGAGAGGAGGGGGGGAAGCTGGGATTGCACTGGGAGGGAGGTGGGGGGGAGGGGCAGACAAGTCCTTCAGTGCTAGCTAGAGATGGCCTGACAGTCAAAGAAAGGAGGGACAGAGAGCAGTCAAGAGCGCCCTGATGCCAGAACAATGGCCCTGGCACAGAAGAGCCGTGGCGCCTGGCAGGACGCAGCTGTGGTATCAGAGTGGTCATCTGTGTAGTTGCCCCACCTCAGGGTCATAGTGGCAACAAGGCTGACTCCTGTCCCTCATCCCCTGCTGTCTGCCCTGCTCTTGACTCTATGTGAACGTGTTTTCACATTCAGCATATGCATGTTTAAAGGACAAGTTTTCCCATCATAATATAACCCATGTGATCTGTATGCATTGTGTACCACATGCTTCCTTACTTCATGTAACCCAACACTAGATCTGATCTGTACTCCTCTCCAGCTTCTCATCTCCGACTAGAAAGAAGAAATGATGTCCTCAGTAGCCAGGAGAGATGCTGTGTTTTCAACACTAAATTACACTGAGACAGAATAAAAGCAACTTATCACTGTTTTAACAGTTGCCGACTTCTTAATAATTTTACTGTCTTATCTGTTGCCTTTCTTCTTCAAGTAGTGTGTTATCGACTATTTATTTAGATACTTTCTGCATGTTTTGTTGTACTTGGAAAAGTTGATAGGTTTTGCGAGTGGGCAGATGATGGACTTTAGACTGAGGAGGAGTCTGTCAAATGGGGTTCTGTAGGACAGGACTGCGATTGGTGACCACAGTCTCCATCTGGCTGTGGGAAACAACACCAGTGTGAGTCTGCGATCAGTTCCGCACTTCCTCACGTCACTAAGACACACATTTGTCAGACCACAGAAAGGGAAACACGTGGTCATATGTGTTTCCAAGTGTTGTGTTGTTCTTAAAGCTGTGAAAACTTACATTTCACCTCCTGTTTGCTATTTTGAGCTATATACATATACAGTTGGGGGGGTTGTGAGGGCTTTGACTCATAGCTTTGCCACATAATTTTTCAACATGTGATTTTTATTTATCTCGAAAACAATTTTTAAAAGCCCCGTACTGAAAGTCATACAGAAAAACAGAAAATAAAAAAAGGTTTTATCTCAGCTGACATTGTTCAGAATACCCAACATACAAACTCACATCATCCCACCTTACCAGTCCAGAATGAATAAATGACTACATTCATGGTATGTCTTTTACAATCCATTTTTTTACTGGCCCATTAGTTTGATTAATCAAGCAAACTGACACACTATTTTATTTAAGGGCGCCGAGCATGCTGGGATGGAAAGGTGACTTTGGCTGGGGCAGGAAGGCTCAGCCAGTCTCCTTCAGCAATGTCCCTGAACATCTGTCCAGCTGACTGGGGCTTTGCTCCCATTCGTCATGTATAGTATGGGACCTTCGGCCTCCTGGCCATGGGGCCGCTCCGTGGATCCCAGCCAGGCTGCCTCCGAGCGGCATAATGTGTTGCCCTGACCCCTCTGGATGGGAGACAAGAACGGGATCCGCCGAGCGACGCCTGCCCAGATGGCTGAAGTCTTAATTGCAGGCTTGTTCGCTTCCTCACACCACACCTCACAGTCGTCCAATTCTGGGGGGGTCAGGGCCGTGCCCCATTCGCATCGGTCTGGCTGAATAAGAATAGGCTTATGTGTGCATCGAGAAATGTGTGTGTGTGTGTGTGTGTGTGTGTGTGTGTGTGTGTGTGTGTGTGTGTGTGTAACGAGTGGCAAAGCAAGAGGCTTGGATGGGTGCCACAATCTGTCAGATCACACCTGCCACACCCTGACTGGCAGCAGGACCCCTCTGAGTGTCCACAGCAAAGGACAGGCATGTTGGCACAGCTTGGAGCTCTTGTCCCTTTCCCAAGGTCCGTCTGTGTATTTATTCACCCTACACTGCCCTGAGTGGGGCCTTCTTTCCCATGAAAAGAAACTGTGACTGTGGTTGCCTCCATCTTTAACTGGCTGTAGTTCTACAAATGAGCATGTTTGTGAACGTCTGTATGTGAATAATTATCTTCTTTTACCTGTATATAGAAATTCATATTGTATGGACAGAGGTCTGCTGGAACACACACTCATAGCTGTACGTACATGCACACTAAGTTGGGCTTGCAGGTTTGGGCTCTGCACAAAATCTGTGCTGGTCAAAGACATTCAAGGAGACAAACAGTATAGTTGTGGCTGAAATTTTCCGTTGCCTGTAGCGACCAAAAACATGAACAATGCTTCAATTATGATATTTATAGTAACCAAGCTGTTTCCTCGGCCTGGGAAAGTCTGTGGATGCAATGTCCAGAGGGGGGTAACAATAATAATGATTCCTACAGCAAAATGTTACAGAATAATTCTTTTTTTGGAACAATTTAAAACTTTTTATTTTTGTTTTTTTGGTAATTTTTCTGTTTTCAGTTCCAGAAGACTGCGTGAACAGTAGGCTAAATGTTTATGGAACACACAAATGTTTGCATTTTGCTTTTGAAAAATGCAGGGACATTGCTGAAGGAAATGGTTTTCAAAGCAGAAAATTATTTTATTAAGTGTGAACACAGTAAAAGATTAATGCACGGCACGTGAAGAGATTTTCCCATCTTGCAGGACAGTGAAGCACTGTAGCAGGATACAAAATGTATCCTTCAATTTAATTTTCTTATTTTGAAAGTTGTTTGGGAGACTGCAGCAGACCTGTTTGACTTCAACCCAACATAACCTCAATCCAAGTCAGGTCAAATTTTTTAGAAACTTTCCAAAAGAAGTGGTGTTCTGAAAGAGAATGTTGTTCTGCTGTGTGATTTTTGAATAATAATCACAATGATGAAAAAAATTATTCTTGGGGGGTGTATAAGTTTCCCCATTGTCTGTATTCATTTAGGTCTCATTTAATGACTGCGAGAATCAAAGGCGCCGAGGAGGAGTGGGAGGTGAGGCACCGAGCAGAGCCAACAAACAAACAGGAGGGGAAGCAACGCAGGAGCACAGAAAAGAACCCAAAGAGAAACACAGAGACATCACAATACAGCCGTCTGAAAATAGACACGCATTCGTTTCATCCAGCAAGGAGAGGTGGAGTTAATTAAAGGCGGAATCAAGTGCCGCTGGATGGTGAGTCTCCTTGACAATGCGGGCGCGCAAAAAAAAATGTAAATGTGAGGGTAATGGTTGTCAGCTTCTGACAGCTTTAAATGGCCTTTTAGTTCGGTGCACGTAGCTGTCATGGAAAAAACAGTGGAAATGCACACGCAGACAGCTGAGACGGTGAGGTGTATCATTATGAGCAAATGGTGCGAGTTGCTCCTGGAGCGAGCCCTCGCCACAAGCAGGACACGCCTGGGAAACCGCTCCTCCTTGCCTCGAGCAGTGCCTTTAAACATGCCGCTGTCAGGGAAACACGGCGCACGAGGCCCATTTGCTGGGACCGGGCGCCTTCTTGGTTGCCAATCATGAGAGTGAGACACACGGTTCCGGCGTTTGCACCAAGATTTGCGCTGTGGCCCGTGGCTTTCATTCTGACAGAAGAGCTTCAGTCCTCTGGCTCACGTGTGTTTGTCTACACAGAGGTTTATGTTTGTTCTTCTTATTCTGCTTTGTTCTTCCTGCCCTTTCATATCGCTTTACATTCCTGCTTATTTCTCCAGCTCTGTGTATGAAATAGGGAAAAGGAGGACAGTGCTTCCTTCTCACCTTTTGCTCCCCACTCTACACTGAACAGAGCCTTTATTTTGTAATACTAGGGCAGTATGAAGGATAAATTTACAAATATGTATCATCAGAAATATTTAAGAAGGTAGGGCTCCTTTTCACATTGAACTCTAATGAAAATGAATTTGTAGTAAATTTTAAGCATAGAGATATGTAAATAGCCTTTGTCTGCTAATGGGAATGCTGTATAGTGGTTTGAATTTGTTCCCTGATAAATGTTTTCATATCCGTATTACAAAAATAACCAGTGATTAAAATACAGACTATACAACTTTTTTTCCAGTTTTTGCAATTAGTGTGGAAGCTGATGACATTTTGGATGCCTTCTTGATGAACTTTATTGGGGTCATAGACTGAGGAGCAGCAGTGAGCTGGAAGTTTTACAACCTATTTTAAAGGCAGTTTTATCCAGTTGCTCTTCCTCCTCTCAAAGGCCAAAGAGCAGACACATGTCTGTGGAAATAGTTGCATACTTTTCACCCCCCACCCAAAACCCACAGGATCGCCATTTTACACACACACGTGCGCACACACACACAGACTTACTCTCACTCTGACTTTGAGCTCTCCTGCTGAGAAGTAGAAAGGGGCTTCAGAATGGTTTTATTTCATGTGAACATTTTTTGGGTTCAACTACAGTAGAGGAAGCTTGATGTAAGTATGTGTACAAGGATGAGTCGTACAAATATGGATTTAATGATTAGCTAATTGTCTGTGCATGTCAACAATGAAATGTGTGTTTTTAGCCAAGAGGTTAAGAAGTGAAAAAGAAACAGATTAGGATTTGTACCAGTTTGTCGCTCTGGCAGGTGGAGCTCAGAGAAGACCACAGGTGTTACAAAACTGCATGGCGATCACACATGAAAGTGGACCTAATGGCAATGCAATTACACCTTAAGCACCCTGTGATTAGTGACACTTAATGTATTGCATTACTTCTACGGTCAAATGTCATCTACCTTGGAAAGCACTGAGGTCCCACAGGTCCCTCTTGCTGAACGTTGACTCAGGTCTTAGCATTTAACCTTCTTAGAGCTCTAGATGGAAAACTCATCAGCCCCGAGAGAGAACACAGTTTAAACCTCAGCACACCAGACCTGACACCTGCCCATGGTCCCACAGACAGCAAAGGGCTCAGCCAATGGTACAGCACCGTTTCCCAGCACACACTGGGTACAATCAAAGGAGTTCCAGAAATCATAGAAGGGATGCTGGCTGAAAATAACTCCGTCCATTCTGCAAATGGTACAGCTGATGGCATCGCACAATATCCATTTGGAGTAGTGAGTCTGCCTCTGTAAGAAAATATCTGCATGTCCTGAGAACCTAGGCAGCTTCAGTAAAAATCACTTGTCTGAGTCTTTAAGGAAGAAATAAAACCCCTTACCTCTATTTTTTGGGGGGGCCCAGTTAGGTGTTCCTGAACAGTGCCTAAATAGGTAGTGAAAATGATTACAAATAAATTTTAGTATCACTGTCCTGTATGTTCTCTGCTGGAGATGAATGCTTTCTATTCCTTTGTATGTACTAAACCAGCAATACGTACAATATATTTTTGCATTTCTCCAGTCAGTGAAACAAAAGCGTACTTAAGAGCCTTTCCTTCACCCTCGCTGTCTACTGTCCCAGAGTCATAGTTTGTCTTTTTAATTTACAGCTTGAGATACGCAGTATGTTTGCTGTTAAAGACAAAGGCCACAGGCAAGGCAGTTGCCTCAGATGTGTAGCTATTAAATGCCGACTGTTTCAAAGTGGTTTATTTGAGAAACACATGCTGCCCAACCCTCTCTGTTTGTCTTATCTGTTGGAGATGGGCTGGTAAACAGACTTGTTCCATTCTGCTCTGCATGTCTGCTTTCATCAGGGGGAAAGAGTTAAATATCAATGAGGATGGAGCGTCCTCCGCTCTGTTAACTGAGAAAAATAGGCATTAATCCAGGGTGTAGGCAGGCCATAAATTGAACGCTTAAGAACTTTGTTTTCACAGGAAATGCTTGCCAGGGATGTTATAAAAATCTGCCCTTGGGCCTGTCACCACATTGTATTTCAGGCCCTTTTTTCCCCCAGACTGTTTTGCTGAACTTCTGCTGAGCACCTCTAGATACAGTTACAGAAGTACCGTGGTGTGTTTGTGTCAAGGTGGCAAGAGAAGGAAGACAGTAACAGAAAGAGGAATGGGGGAAAAGCATGCCGGTTCGTTCACAGTCTTGGAATGCTGTCATTTGCCGAGGATTTCCCATCGACGCCAGTCGCAAAACACAAAGAGGGTCCTTTCCTTTTCCTCTCAGGTTATAACTCATCAGGCAAAAGGGGAATATGAAACAAAAATAAGTATTTGAAAAATGCTAGCAAGTTTACTCATAGTTCAAGTAAAGGATCTCGCAGAAGTGGTACCAACCAAACTGTTATTGTTACAACTGGAAAAAATGAAACAGACAATAAGCAGAGTTCATGCCACCTGCTGCATTAAAGTGAATCACTTGGGTTTTAGTTAAAAACGGGTTTGGAACACATCTTGTGTTTGGCCGCTGAATTGGAACTAGTGCACTGGGTCTCAGATCTTGTAGCTCAGGCCTGGGCTGAACGGGTCTACCCCAAGGTCAGGGCACCAGCTGTGAGCAGTGGGTGGAGAGGCCGGAGGCATGGTGACATTTAGTGTGTTTGAAGGGCTGTAGGGGGTTGGCGGCAGAAAACTGTGTGCGTTAGGATGATTCAGTCACCACTTGCACATAGCTCGTCAGTCACGGGGGGACACATGTGGAGCAACGATCCCAAAACAAAGTTCAAAAGCAACTCCAAGGCTGGCCCACAGTGTCGAGTGCTAATGATGGGCGGACGCTGCTAAGTACCCAGCTGACAGGTGAACAGCCTGCCTGACTCTGTGAAATTCTGTAACATGGGGCATCTGCTCGTGGGCCCCACAACTGTTGGGAAGAAAGGCAATGTTTCAATTGGCCAAAAGACCCATCAGGGCAGAGTTTTCCACAGGCTGCTACTCTAGTTGGACCATTCTAAAAAGACGTATTGTGTGGATGCAGGATCACAAACAGCCCTTTTTGGTTTCTGTGTTTCCACCCAAACAACCTTTGAACTAACTGGGTGACCTTGAGGGGAGAAATTGGGGGGGTATTCTTTCATGTGGTATCATTGCAATCAGAATCTTGTTCCGCAGTGGGATAAAAATAAAAAACAATGTTTGCATATGCCTACAGAGGGAATTAGTTGCAGAAGCCAAGCTTCATTGCTTCCTCTGATTGCACATAATTGATATGGGCGTATTGGGTCGTGGTATTGCTTGCCCCGATCATGCAAAATGGAATAATACACTTCCTGCGTGAGGCGTACAATTAAGCTTTTATTGTAATTAATTTTCACTCCTGTTGATGATAGCACCTTCATCAAGGGAAACACAAAAACAACCTGAAATGCTTGGTGCCAACGACTGAAATTGATGCCTAACATACTCATCCTGAAAGCTTTGTAAAAACCCCAGGGCCTCATTTTCTGTCATTTTCCTGGAAGTAAAGTGGGCTGTAGCAGCCTGACAAAGGCAGACCATGGAAATTGTTTCGGGGGGTTAGGGACAGGAAGTCGAGGACAGGTCTGGGTGGTCCTGGAGGTGGGCGTGATGCCGTAAGCATGTAGAATGACTTGGAATTTGGCTCTGAAGTGTACATTTTTGAAGGTTTGTTTCATTTTTTTTTTTAATCTTGCCCTTTTCAGTCAGTTTTTCCAATTTGCCAAAGGGTACTTACCCCTGTTGGAGTTACCTGGGTGAGCAGACACACATGCACACGTGCACATACACATGTATAAACAGATATGATGGGAAGACAGGGAGAGTGCAGGTGCACTGCACTCCAGCCCCGCGGCAGCCACATGCACCACTCAATGGCCAAGTGCCTCGAATGGTCAGCCAGCGGTTGATTAGGAACAATTTCCTGTGTAAGATTGGTCTCAGTTGCATTCACAGCACAGAGAGTTAATAGAAATATTTATAACACTGAATCAGCCTTGCAGATGTTATCCTTTGCTGCGTAAACTTGAGAGATAGTATTTTATTTAGAATCCAACTTCTAGGCACTGAGCAAGACATCAGCCTCTTTTTGCAGTTTCTCAAATCTGAAATTCTTTCTTTCCTTCATTTTCACATCGCCCTAATTTCATCTTTATGAGGCAAAAGAGTAACTCGTTCCACTATTTACATCATCACACCAGATCAGAGAAATCTCGCAAAAACCGGTGCCTGCTATCAAGTTATTTCTTGATGGGATAATAATGGATGTGATTATGAAATAATAGATGTGATTTTTATCTGGGTTTCCATGTCAAGTCCTAGGGCTCTTGCCCCTTATCTGAGTGGATTTTTCATAATGAGCGCAGTAATGAGATACAGTTGAATTTGTCCTAACCTTCTCCTCTTCACTTACATTCCCTGGAATAACACAGAATGTGCTCAATCTGTGCAATGAGTCTGCCATAGAAAAGTTCAGGAAAAGGGTACCTGCTAATAATTCTGATCTTGTTCTGATTTCTGTCGGTGCAAAGCTTTACGATCACAATAGTCATGTGGTTGCAAGTTGCATTCATGAGGTAAATTTCTTTGCATAATCTGCTCTGTGGCCAAAGACTAATGCTGTATGAAAGGTCTAACTGTACTTCCCATGATAATTAAGTAATTTGTTTGTCATATATTACAAATTAGGACTATGATTCCCACCTTGGAGAAGGAGCAACAGTATCAGTCTCTGACTTTTTTACAAAGATCTATAAAAAAGGTCAGGTTCCTACACAGAGTTTTGCCTGTTGTAGGTAGATCCAGTGCCACAGCATTCCTAAGTGTTTACAGCGGTCACTGAATCGTCTTTGGATGAAAGCAGAGCACATGGAGAAGAACTTGAGGAGGCCAAAGTGAAGGGCGTCGTAGTTGGAGCCAGAAAGAAAAGGCCCTATGGCATAATATACATGTCCCCTAATATGTGCGAACGTGTAGCAGCGAGCTCACCAGTGGTCGTAAATTATTTCCACCGACAGCCTTTAGCTGGGTACAAAGGCATGCTCCTGTGCCAATTGGGAGCAATTTTGTAACCTATACCCTTGTACATTAGTAATGGAAGCCAACCAGGGAGCCTGTATCTACATTAACCTTTTGGCTACGTGGGGTTGGACTCCCTTGGCCCCCAGCGTTCCTTCCTGGGTCTGTGTGTGCGTGTGTGACTGTTTTTTTAAAGGAAATGAGTGGTTTGGCCACCCAGAGCCTTGGCTGAGAGGGTGGCTGTTGAGTGAAGCGACAAAGCAGCTGGGCTTCGCTATTTTTAAGGAGCAGTTGCCCATCTCTCCCCGTTGCAACTGACCTGCCTGAAGCCACCCGCTTGACCCCACCTCAGGCTCTACCCACTTTGCAAAGGCCACCTTCTGTCCAAGGACAGTGTACCTGATGCCTATTGACCTCCTAGTGGTACCGACAGCCCATTGCTTGACACACAGCAACAATAATTTCCACAGTGAGAATGATAGCTGTTGGAAGGTATTCTAGCCCACCTCTTGCCGCAGCCTTGCCCCTTGACACATGCAGCACAGCCTGACTCCAGAGCTCAGAAGCATGTAGAAGGAAGGAGATGCAAGCCATGCAGACTCCAGATCCTACACACAGTTTCTTTTTCAGGATGTTTTTATGTTCCAGATTGTCTGTTTGGATGTGGTACATTGGGCAGCTGAGACTTTCAAAGAAAGAACAGCAAGTATTCAACCTCATAATTCCCATGCCATGCAGTTCATCTCTACAAATTGAATATACTAATGCAACGATTATTTTTGTATGGAAGGATGCTTTAGGATTAATTATGGCGCTCCTGATATCCCTGAGGAAGGTCTTGTCAAAGGACCGTCTGATTTGGAATGAGAAGACCAGGAGATGATCATTCACAGAACTTGTGAGATGCCCTGCCTCGTATGAGGGAATCTCAAGAGCAGTATTACCCGATGTTGCATCAGGGCTTTAAATCACAAAACCCAGATTATCCAATGGGGTCCTTTAAATTATGCATACCCGGAACAAGGAATTCTTGTGTTCACCAGCACCCCACATTCAGTTCCTGCAAGCACATAGTCCATTTCCCTATCGTGTCTCCTTGGCCTTCACAATCTCATTAGTCCTGTATTTTATCTGTGGGGAGCTATGTTCCCGTGAGGACACTGGGAGCAGGTTCCCCTGGACATGAATGCTAATGCTTGGGGTGATTCTGTGTTGTGAGGGTATCCCCCGTACCAGCCTGCTGCCACTGATGACCCCTCACCAAGTCTTCGTGTAGGCCCACTGAGAGGGTATACTGTTAAGAGTCTCAGTTTTTTAATGTTCGTAAATAATATAAGGTTAAGCACTTAACTTTTTCTTCCTGGTTCCAAAATTTTACAGCAAAAAATCAAGAATCTCCAGGTTGGAGGTCAAGGCAGATGAAGCATCATTTCCGTCAACATCCTACTCTAGAGTCTATGTGAGTTAGAGTTCCCATTCCGCCCATACATGGGTATGCAGTGGAACTCATTGCCTCATTAAAAAATGATTCACTTTCATCCCAGCACTGGGTTGCCAGACACGTAAAATCCGTCAGCATGCCAAAATGGCAGCAATTGTGCCATTCTAGTATTGTGCTATTTCTCAGAAAAAAGCCATTGCACATAAATAAATAGCAGGCAAAGAGCTGGAATTATAAAAATGTCACCACAAACCAACAAGTGCTGTTGATGCATATTAAGTCCTTAAACTGCAAGAAGAATACAAAAAAAAAAAATGCAATGCTTAAAAGTCATTAAAATTGCATGACGGCATGCTGCACGCAAGCGGAATATGAGTTCTCCTCCATTAACTACGCTAAGGATATAAACAATGCAAGCTGCTGCAGCGCCTCATCTTCACTGTAATGCTGACATGAGAGCAACCTATCACTTATTTGCCTCGTTTTGACAGCCTCAGCGCAGCCACTTGCCACAAATACAGTCACCTGAACACAAATGGACGTCCCTCTTACTTAGTAATGATAACACCTTTTATACAAATTGTACAACTCAAAGTGCTTTCTGAAAATAAAATGAAAACGGTGAAAAAGAAGAAAATAGAACCAATAAACTTTTACACAAAAATATGTTATGGGATGAAATGTGCAGCCCGCTGGAACACAGCACACTGAAGGAAGCAGTTACTTATGCTGCTCGCACTTTCAGTCTTTAAGATGGCATCTCATGCAGACTACCTGTCAGTTTGAGCAAACGCCGTGCATCTGTTGTGCACGGAAGTGAGTGTCACCCTAGGCTGAGATAAAGTGGCCTCGCTCTTTGGTACAGAACAGGACAAGATGTCATGGCATCACCTGATTCAAGCACTGTAGATAACTGTACTGTCCCTACTGTGTCCCAAACACAGGTGAAGGGCGCCCTTAACAGCTGTCAGTGCCCTGTAAAACCCAGCGCAACATGTGACACGTTACAGTGCTGTATAACATCACAACACTATACGGTGCAATAGTCAGCACCACACACCTTGGTGAACACCACCACGCAACATGAAAGCCACAGGTTTGCACACAACACAGTGACAAGCAGCACCACATACAGCTGATAAGCAGTGTGCCAGTCACACCAGAGTAAACAACACTCAGCACAACTCCATCAAAAGGAGAAGACTGCACTACACTCTTCTGCTCGACAATGGAGGATGGACACACACACACTCACACAGTCCCTTGAAGCACATTACAGTCTCTATAAAAGCTAGACATGTCCATCTGCTTACCACCTGCAGACCCAGTCTGACATTTTCCCTAGGAGGCCCAGTGTCAAAATCTTGAACTTACAGTCCTGGATTTTGGATTTATTGGTTCAGATCCAAGGTGGAAGTGCTTATTTAACTCATGAGCTTCTGACTTTACCCTCAGTAATGTAATGAATGTGCATCAGTTATAGGACTTGCAGCACTCAGTATAAGAAACTGATAAAGTAGATCAACGGAATAAATCTGCTGTAAAGGAACAGCCAGAATAATTCCTGTCTGTTATTGACTCCAGCACACTCTTTTTAATGATACATTTATTGAACCCACTATTACAGTTTTCTTCAAAGAAATTGTAGCAAATGTGGTATTTTACATGCCCCAACAAATTTATGAATGAGTTATATTGCTTTGTCTTCTCTTCCCTGAATATACATTCACTACATGAACATGTGTGCATGTAGTAAAAAGTATATCAATCATAGTAAAAAAAATGCACAACATATGTATTTTAAAGTTATTAAAATTACATGGTGAGATTATAATGTAAAGCACTCTTATCTTTATATTAATCAGTAACATAGATTTGTACTATGTGTTCTGTAAAATAAATATTCCACCAGACTTACCATAAATTATGTACATGATACTATGATTGATACACTTTTTACTAAACTTCTATATGCGTAAAATTCCCTTCTTACATAGTTTTTCCCCTGTGGGTGGTAACTTTTGTCAGACTCGGCCCTCCTATCAGAGGCCTGGGAATTTGAGGGTATGGCACAATATTTTTGCTGTTCCTAGGATTGCACTTTTCTGAAGTGAGACCAAACTTGTCGTTCCTGGGATCTGATAAAGTTCTTCTTGCCTAGGGGTCACAACCATCTTCAGTGGAACTATCCTGGTTTTCACCTTCTCTCCAGTTCTTCTTTTCTTTGGAATTTCTTCAGCTTCTCACATACATACATACATACATACATACATACATACATAATATATAATATGTATATATAAAATATTATATATATATATATTCTGTTTAGTGTTGAGTAGAGTTACTGAATAATAAAAAGCTTTTTTAGATGCTCTGGCTTACAAGGTACACCAGTTAGTTGTCTGCTGAAAGAGTTTATCTGTGTAGGGTGTCAAAGTGATGATTGGGGGGGGGGGTGTTAGACCCCTGATCAAAAGAACTATGCTGCCCTCTTTTGGCTTGCAGAGGTTATATCACCTGAGGTCAAAGGTTAGTAAGGGAACAGAACACTAGCCCAGGGGCTGAGCAACTGGCAGGAGAGAAAGAGGAGTGATGAAATGATAACAATTAGAGCAGGGAAGCTATTTGATAACCAACAGATGCAGAAAGCACTTTTGTCCCTAAAGAGTGCACTCTGGGTCCTCTGTACTACCTCAGTAGCACCCCACAAACCGCCCCTCCAGCTGCCCAGCATTGTGGGTCAGTGGGTGCCACAAGGGACAGGCCCGATGATGGGGGGTGGGAGCAGGGCCCTGTTCCCGGGGTGCAACATGGGGGAGAATGGGGGAGTCATAATCCTGTTTTGCACTTGTATGCCTTCCGGGGTTCAGAGGTGTCTGGGGGTGCTGGAGATAGGACAGCATCTCGCAAAGACAGCAAGACAAAAAGAGCATTAATCCTGCTGGTTAGGGAAGCAGACCAGAATACCAAATAATCATTGAGCGGGTTTCTTTTTTGTGCTGGGGAGATTAGAACACATGGGATGTGGAGAGCTTTTTTGGTCCAGGGGAGGTTTCGAGGGGCTGAAGTAAACAATGGGTGCTGTCCTGGGACCATATGGGTTTGCTGAGCGAGTTATGCAAATAGCTGCATCTCAGCTCAGCTTGTAGTCTGTGGACACACTACCATGTGGCATGGGAACAATGGGTCACATGACTCACTCCCATCTACATATTAGCAACACTCAGATATGACAGGCACATGTCAGAGTCCCGGTCAAATATACCCTCACATACGAGAAGAGTGCAGCCCTGTGGTTTTGCTGTCTGCTGCCTGCAGTGGTAACACCAGCAAATCTGTACATAATTCCTCTTCAGAAGCTTTTTTATTGTTTTAATTGCTTTAATTTATTAGTTCTGTATTAAGTATATGTCCTGCTTTAGTTAAAAGAACAAAAAATATCTAACCTTTTTCACCACTTTCTGTATAACCATTAAATAACCAAATAAATATTTTATTAATTAATAATTACACTATTAAAATAAAAAAAGAATTAAAATTAGAATTTTTAACAAAGACTACTCCAAATTATTTCAAATCAAATTTAAATATATATGGGAGGACTGAAACTTTCTGTCTGAACATGCTGACTTCCTGCACAAGGCACCTTTACATATGATATTTTTTCCTTTTTTTGCAAGCACGTTATATTGAAGAAACAAGTTCAAAAGCGTTGTCAGGAAGTGTGCCCAGCATTAAAATGGAGAAGTGAAACGATGTTTGACTGTGGAGCAGAACCACGCTATTCCACCTCTTTTTATATCCCCTCGCCAGTCAGATCGACGATGCTCACTTAAGTTTGGCAGCCAAAGTTTCTTTCTGCTCCTTTATTTAGAAAGAGTCGTTGCCAGCCTTCCGCCTCTCTTCTGGAGGGCACACCTGGCCATCGTTGGGCCAGACTCACACTAACGGTCAAACCCTTCAATGCAGCACACGGATGGCTGCACGGTTCTGCTTTGACAGTCAAGGCACAAAAACATGGATTTTTTTTCAGTGTGCAACAAGAAGATGGAATATGTGCTTTTCCCCATCTTATATAACGAAATATTGACTGCATGACTTGAAACACTGACTGATATTAAAGATTTAAAAATGCGCACAATTTCGTAAACTTGTTGTATATTCACTTGATTTTGTTTGGTTTTGATTTCTAAGTGCTGTTAATGTTTTTAGCCCCTTGTGGTAAAATTACCTTTTGCATAAAGGTGAACAAACCAATCTCTCTTATTGGTCTAACTTATGACTAAACAGAGTGGAGTCACTGTGAAAGTCTCATTTAGCTAGTTTGAGAAATTTGGTGTTTAATCTATGACTAGAAACTAAGAGCTATGTATATTTGTATTTAAATCATCTTGTATGTAAATTTCAGATGTCTGAACATTTTGCAGGAAAATTTCTGTACTATTTAAATCACTTTTAATATGCTGAATACGTTCACATATTAACTTTTTTATGGTTGAGTGGTGTGTTTCTGTATTTCTGCATCTAGGACCTTTTTTGTTATGCTGCATGCAGGTTTTATTCAAATGTTATAGTGTCTCTCCCAAATCTTACCATTTTAAGGTCATGCAATTGTTTGTTTATCTCAAAGGAAAACTAAATGTTTTGTTTGCAATTCTGACAAGTCACACGGAAAAGAATAGAAAAAAATTAAAAAATATCTTGAATCTTGGGAGCTTTCTAAAATGATTCAAATGAGAGTAGTGAAATATTCATGTCATTAAATATTCATTTTTGGCGGTCAGTCAAGCATAGTTGTCTTTCAAACCCCCTTTTCAGATGCTAAGTGTTAATAAACTCCCCAAAGAATGCTGACTTGATTGAATTTCCCATGGATCACAGGAGGGAAGAGACGGTGTGGTGGACCTGTCAAGGCGGGACGCTGTCATCTAATTGTTCCTGATGCATTCCCCACTAATTACCGCTGCGGAAAGTAATCTTAAAAGATTATGGCAGCTGTCATAAATAACACGCAAGTGATTCCATGCTACATTTGCGGAAGCAGTTTTCTCCGCGTCTCCTCCCAGCGCGGCCGAGCCTCGCTAATGATGCCCTTTCTGCTCTTTGCCCGGGTGCATGTTTCCATTTGGTGATGACATGCTGCTGGAGTCCAGGTTAATTTCCCTGGCTCTACAGGGCTCATTATTTCACCTGGTGCAGTGGGGCCAGGACCACACTTCTAATGGATGGCAAATACAAATTAGCATTGATTAATTTTGGCATTTGACACTCCCCCCACCATTTAGTTCAAACTCCAGGTAGCAATATGGACGAGATCATCGGCTTTTTGAAAAATGTATTTGAGGTGCAGCACGTGGCAGTGGGAGTCGGGCCTGCAGTGGGCTTTGGCGCATTTTCATGAAGGGCACCTCCAGCTGAGTCTGGCCCATTCAGGTGTGGGATCAAGAAAGAAGGGCTTGGTGGGAGTTGCCTAAGTACGTTGGGAGCACTTGTGGGCAAAGTCACCAAATTCTTCCAGCCACAAGATTTCATAAATCAGAACTTTGTTTCCCTGAGAACTGACAACAGGGCAGGGTCAAGAGCCACACTTGTCCTTATCACTACCTACCAGCATTCTTCCATCTTTAAATGGCTTCCTGCGGATCACTTGTCACACATTCTCATGATTCACCACTTGCCAGGCTTCTTCACCACATCCTCAAGTTTTCCTCACGTTCCATCACCTTCCTGTCTGCTCCAGTGTTCCACAATCACACAATTTTTGACAAGCAGTACATCAGTATTTACTGGAAGTGAACTTTTTGTAGGGAATTGTATTTTTTCCACACACATACACACGAGTCTTCTTTATTATGTAGTTGCTTTTGGAAATAAATTTAATGAGTTTAATATGAAAGCTGGCTGCATAAACTTATATGAGACATTTTATTACTCTACAGAGGTTCTTATAATTACAAGATCATGCTTTCTACAAATCTATATTTGAGTCAAATGTTATAAATTGTCCCAAGTCCTTGAGGACAGAAACATGATTTATTTTCCAAACATTCACAGTCAGCAGCATCTCTTGTCTATGCCAGGCATATGACTGAAGTTCCAGTCACTCCTTTTGATTGCCATAAACCACGGAGTCATAGAGAATTTGGGATGGAGCTCAAGCAGTTAATGTTGGCGGGCTGCGTCTGCAACTGTGAATTTTATTAAACTTGTAAACCAAAGGATGCCTGGGAATATCTGTACACTCGGTGACAATTTCATGAATGCTTCCTCGACACAGCTTGTCATGCTCAGAATTGCATCAAAGGGCTTTCGAACATACACGCTAATCTCCAAGCCCCTGCGAGTCGAGCCTTTGATACTGAAAGGGGTGTTACTGTCTTGGCATCGAGGAAAAGTAAAACAAACAAATAAACAAGGAGAAGACATGATGGTTGGTTGCTCCTGGAGCTCACCCTCACAGAGGTTCTTAGAGGGGGAGTCGTACACGACAGCAAGATCTGCTGACGATCTCCAAATTGGAACAAACTGTACAATCTCTGCGTCTGTACTCGGGTGGATGGATGAAAAACAGGTCGCTGGGTTGCTTTCAACTAGTTCTTCAAAAGGTAAAGAAGAGGAAGAATATTAGTTCTATCTGTGGCTCATTTGCTCTATCATCACTCATACTCCACTCATCGAATCACCAAGGAGAAGCGGCCAGCAGAAACCAGTGTTTACTTTTGTTTGTCTGTTCGCGCCCTTGTGGTGTCACCCCCCAGCAGGAGAAACATGTCTACCCATCAGGCCCACACTGTCGGAACGAGAGAGAAGTCCAGGCTTTGGTTGTGCTTTGCAGTCCAGCCTAATTTACAGCTAATAGCCATAAGCAGTGTTACTGGTGAAATAATTACCAACTGTGGTGGAGGATGTAAACAAACACAACTGAGTGAGAATCTAGGATCTGAGGCTTCTTGTAACACATGAAGAACTGATGTCTTGACCTGCACTATTTTATCCTCATCTTTGCCTGATTTGTTTTATGTCTCTCTTTTCACAGATCATAAATAAGACAATTTGGGAGCAGCATTGCAAAAACAGCACTACTGCATTTTTCAAAATGCCGAAAAAGACAAAAACAGATGGTTGCTATTGATGTTTTGTGTAATTATTGTAAAAGACATGGTAAATGTTTTGGTGATTACAAGGCATGCTCCCGTGTAGTGGGGCCCATAGGTTTTGCTTACTGAAATTTTTTAGCACATCAACATGTCGAGTAATTGCTCACTTGATCACTGTTGTGGCCTGTCAGACGCAGGTTAATTATCTTATTCATCCTCACCAAGAGAGGAAGCACCACTGGGAATTTGTCTTCTCCACTGTAGCCCCCACTTCTCTGTGCCCTTCCATTCCCACCCACCCTGGGGCAATGCCCGTTCAGCATTTCATTGACACTTAGTAGACTCTGATGGACGGAAGCGCTCAATCTTTCGCTCCTTCTTCTTTCCTTGCTGTGTCACCACTCTGTGACAGACCTGGAGGCAGCACAGCTAGAAGGTCATCAAGAACATCCTTACGGATGCCACATGATCAAACTGGAGAGCAAACAGGAGTGATAATGTCACAGCAAGCATGTCCTGGCAGGTGTCTTCTCCCGCAGCTGAGACAGTGCAGGCACAGAGACAAGAACCAGCAGGTTATCTTTAAAGATGCTGCTTGCTGAGCTCACACAGGATTCCCTGTCACACTATATCTGACACATAAAGTGATAGGAGAAGGAAAATAATGGTAAACTCCTATAAATTCTTCTGCCAAAAGACAGTATCTCTGGTGTGGTCTGTCTATCTATCTATCGATCTATCTATTAATCAGTAATCCCTGTGGGTTTTCTGGCAATAATGTATTTCAGTCTGCAAAGCCAAACAAAGTATCCTGATCTCAGTTGGTCTAGTTCAAACCCCAGGGTAAAATCAGAAAAGAGAAGTGAAGTGAACCAGGGATCCAGCTGTGTCCACTTAGCATTAGTCCAAGTACTCCACCTGTTAATACAGCTAACTTTGGACAAGCAAGTAAAAAAAACCAGAAGTTTTCTAAATGAATTGTTGAATGAATAACAAAACATTGTCAGTAGAGTCAACACAGAACTCAAAAATTGCATCCAGATTAGTGTTAATACAGTTTTCCTGCATAGCTGATGTCTTATATCTAAAATGATTAACAGTATTTGACCCATTTATGCAGCTGGGTCATTTTTACTGGGAAAATTCAAGATAAGTACCTTGATCAAGGGTGTTACAGCTTGGAACACTGACTGGACCCTGAACTGGTAGCTCTAAGCTATGTTGCTAATCAAGACCTCAGCAACCATTTGACATATTTTCTGTGGAACCAGGTAAAAATATGGTGTGAGGAGGAGGGTGTCTGATTCCTTCAAGGGATTAGCTTGAAGAGGTCTATGACCAGGAGTTTGACCAATCTGAGGCAATGTGTCTATGAGAGGTCTTACACAACCTGCATGATGGGTGTCTCGAGGATTCTTGAACTTGTATCCCAGAGGTTGTGGCCCCATTCCACAGAGGGCCTGATGGGGGGCTTTAAATTGTCATAGAAATGCAAAGCTTCATTATTTTGTGTCTTGCAAGACAAATTTTCTCCATGGAACCTTTTAGCTGGTTTAAAATATTGGTGTGTGTGTGTGTGTGTGTGTGTGTGTGTGTGTGTGTGTGAGAGAGAAAAAGTACATGTATGTTTGTGCGTCAGGGAGAGAGTATTAGTGTGTGTCTTGTTGTAATGTAACTATTTGTCTGTGTTTTTTCTGTATTTTTGCACTCAGTGCTGTTAAATGTGCAGTGACATATCTGGGTTGCTTTCACGCAGTAAACATTATCACTATTGCCACCACTCAGCACTGAGCCTCATTTGAAGCTGTGCTTACAGAAGATGGAGCTGTGTGTTGCTTCCCCCATGGAAGGACACCTCCTAGCGTGTACCTAGTGAAACAGGGTAACAACACAAAACTGTAAGCATTTTGACTGAAGTATCTTCTAAGCAATTGCATTACAATTATTTTTTCCCTTTTCATGAATCAATTGTCCAACACAAGGTCACAGTGGTCCAGAGTCTATTTCAGAAGTAGGGTACACATTGGATAGGGTGCCAGTCAATAATAATAATAATAATAATAACGATAATAATAATGTCAGATATGTTAACTATTTAAATATTCAAAACACCTTGTACAGCTATCACCTTACAGTCAAAGTGCCAGGATTTGAATCCTTGTTCCTGCAGTATCACTACTTACCTTGAACTATGCTGTAAAAATTGTCCAGCTATACAAATAAGTAAATATAATCATTATTTTATGTACTACAGTATACAAATGTAGTATTGAAGTTTGCCTTGGAGAAAGTCACCAGAATAATGTTGTTACTCAAGCATACAAACATGAAAATATAAAATAATTCAAATAATCCTGTATACTGTCAGTATAATTAATAAATCATATTACAACTTTTAATACCAAAACTCATAATGACAATAATTATATCAGTGCTAACTGTTATTATTGATTTGGTTGAGCAGGTTGAGTTCATTCCACAATTAATTTCAGAGACCTCAATCAGTTTATGAGCTGTAGTGAATTTCTGAAATATTATTATTTTTAGAAAAACACGGATATCCTCTTTTTTGCCCTACATTTTCATTTGATTGATGTCACTAGCATATTAACATAGCTTTCCTTTTATACTCTGCATAATTCCAGGTTCTGTCAATTGACGAAATCTTTGTGGCTGATTCAAATTGCCTTGTTAAAAATTAAAGCGATTGTATTCCCCTTTCTAATGGAAATTATGTCCCACGTGGGTTTCAAAATGCATGAAAAGTGCAGAAATGGGATCTGTAAAGAACAAATGCAACTTCTTACAGATGCAGAACATGTCAAGTAGTTGTAAGATACAGTTGGGCCTAGGCTGCAAGTTTTTGTATTCCTCCTTGAGGACAAAATGCCCAGTGGTTCCTATTTGCTCTTGTTCCTGTCACTCAGACAGAGGCCTCTACATATGGCTCCCATGTGATGAAAGGGAGATGTCAAGAGTGTGGTGTGGTATTATAACCCAGTCACAGAGAGAAAGCAACCAGGGAGGCTAACGCACACAGTTCAATCTACAAAGGCAGCTGACCAGGCTAACAGTTTCCACCAGAAACCAGTGTTGGAAATCACACTAGTCACAAAGGTAATCACGACACAAGAGAGCAAGAAAAGCTTCAGTAACTCATGGTACCAACACATAGGCTGGTCGAAGAGATGGTTGGCAAACATCTGAATCATGAATGTGGGTCAATGTCTTGTTGTGTCTTGTTCTCATGAGCTTTTTATTTCCTGGATCATGTCCTTTGCCCTTTGACCATAACCTGGAGCCAATGCCACCACCTCCAGGGCCCACTTGCTAGCCAGCAGTTCATGTTTCCCTACTCTGTAATGCTGCTGAGTGGGGGAGAATATCCAGGAGAAGTAGCAACAAGGGTGGAGTTTCTGGTCTGGACCACACTGGGAGAGGACAGCTCCTGCGTCCACATCAAAAGCATCTGCCTCCACCAAGAATGGCTCCACCACGAGAGCTGTGAGAGGAGCTGCTACTGAACTGTAGTCCCGGATGATTCACTGGCAGAAGTTGGCAAACCCCAGGAAGCATCAGTGTTAGCATAGTGGAGTGCTAGTGCAAGGCATATTTCTCCAACTTTCAGTACAGTTTGTGCACAAGCAACCGCTTTAGCAAGGCCTGGACATACTGGACACGGTCCTCTTCCATCTTCGTCTACATGTTCATATCCCAGAGGATGTCATTCATAAAATGCTGGAACGGCGCAGGGCTGTTGGCTAACCCGAATGGCATCACAAGGTACTCATAGTGGTCAGTGGGGTGATGAACGCCGTCTTTCACTCGTTCCCCCTCCTTCATACGGACAAGGTTGTAGGCATTCCACAGGTCAAGTTTGGTGAAGAAGGAAGCACCAGAAAGGATGCCCAAGGCACTGTTCATCAACAGAAGAAGAACAGTTCTTGATGGTGAGCTTGTTGAGCCTATGATAGTCTATGCAGGGCCGAAGACCTCCGTCTTTCTTTGATGCGGAGAAGAACCCGGTAGCAGCAGAAGAAATAGAGGGCTGGATGAAGCCATTTGTAGCCCTGTTTTCCTCAGCGGACAGAGAGTACAGACAACTTTGAGGGGGCATGGCACCTGGCAGGAGGTTTGCCACCTCTCCACTGTCTCACTCAGGTGAACTATCTCATTCTCCAGGGCAGTGAACTCCACTGGGTTAATTGCAGATTCAGACATTCTATCAGAAATGTAGTGTGGTGTTATAATTCAGTCGTGGAAAGAAAGCAACCAGAGAGGCTAACACACACAGTTTAATCTACAAACACAGCTGACAAGGCTAACAGTTTCCACCAGAAACCAGCATTGGAAATCACACTAGCCACAAAGACACAGCTCACGAGAGCAAGGAAAGCTTCAGTAACTCATGCTACCGATGTGTAGGTTGGTTGAGGCAATAGTCAGCAAACATCCAAATCATAAATGCAGTTTGATGTCCGAACACTTACATGTTGTTCCCGCGAGCTTTTTATTTACTGGATCTCGTCCTTTGCCCTGTGACCACAACCGTGTGACTCGTGCGTGATGTGACAGGAGAAGTGCGAAATGGGTAGTGTGTGATTACTCTTGTGCTGCGTGGCTGTCTGTTTCTATTCACCAGTCTGTCATGTTGCAATTCCTTCTGCCACCATTGAGCTCAACCCATGTTCCCTAGAAAGAAAGCAGCCCAAGGTACTAGATTATGGCCCTCTTCACCCTGTGGTATCTCCCTCTATAATTGTGTGGGGACTGTCATCTTGGGGTTTGTTTGCCTGGGGTGTTGCGTGATTTTTGTATTCCATTAAGTTGCTCATCAACAGCTCTTCGCCTCCCCCAGTGGGTCTTCATCGGCTGAACCAACTTGCAGAGAACTGCCAACTTAGAATTCTCTCATTCTGCCAAAACTGCTCAAGTCTTAGTGTCTGTTTTGTGTCCTTTATTGTGCAATTTTGCCTTCATAAAAGAGTCAGTTCTCTATTCATATTTTTTGTTCTTTGTAAATATTCTGTAATATACTATGTGGCCTTTTTTGTGTGATGTTGTGCAGAGGTGACACTTCAAGTCACAGTTCAGCTACCATGGCCTGTTTACCTAACCTATTAGTCCAGCCTTGGACTCATATGAAGGGGTTAAACACGGTACGTTACTGATGGACAATTTAAAGAAATTCCATTGTCACCAGGAACCCAGGTACCCATGGCTGCTGTGAGTAAACAGAGAAAAGTTTGCTGATGTGATCATTTACCCAGGCAAGGAGGATTTGGGTGTCATCATCAACCTGGCAAAAAGGGAGATGGTGGGGGACTAAACACACTTTTTTCCAGGATGCTAACATTCACTACAGGAACCAAAATCTCTGGACACAATTTCAGGCCCATTCCCGAGGCAATGGTGGCATTTGACAGACAGGAGATATTTTTGTGCTGCATCAGGAGGAGAGCTGAGGAGGAGGGCAAGCAAAGGAGAGAACCACGGGGCTCCAACTCCCTGTTTGTTTTTGCTATGGATCAGGTTAAATCATTTGAGTAATTTAATGGTAGGCGTCAGTTCCTGGGCTTGTTATTGCACCCGTGCAGTCGGTGCAGATCAACAGGGGCTCATGTTTTATTCATGGCAGCGGAGAAGCTCTGCTGTTCAGAGGCTGTTTGTGTCCGTCTAATCGCGTGTGCCTCCTGCCTGTTCCAGGAGGTTATAGACATATTCCCAGCTCATCTAATTTTCTCATATAGTTGGCTTAGTCTCCCGGTTGTTCGGTGTAAAACATAGCCCTAATTGTTGTCCTTTTTTACTGAAAATTCAATTGTGCATCTTTTTTCTTGTCCAACCCAGTCAATCAAAAATCATTGAATCAGTGAAAATTTAATTTGTGTAGCATATTTTAACAAGCATCTTGTAACAAAGATTTATATACAGATTTTTTTACAGAGAGGCTCAAAAAACAGACATCCCCAGATCCTTATTTTAATAAATCAGTTGAGTGAATTCCTGGAGCGTACTGTGTAAAAGTGCAGAAATCACAAACCGGTTCAGATTACTAATAAATGAAAGGCATTTGACACTGCCATAGTGTCCCAGTGATACAGATTATGATCGGAGGATTCAACTTCATTTGAGTCAAATATCAAAAGTGTCAGATATAATGAATAGCTCATTGCAAAAATCAAATTTTCTGACTTGTTGCACAACTAAATGCATCTGCTGGGAAGTTCCTTTTTTTACTTACTCTGTCCTCTCTAATTCATTCAGAGTGATAAAGCTTGAGAAATTGTGACATAATTACACTTATTGTCACTATACAGTGCTAAGCATGGATTATGTAACTTTTTAAACTATATACCAACAGCCCGAAGACATTTTAAAACCTGCATACAAAACACCCAAAGGTTCTTGAAGAGACAGGTTTACTTAGGTTATGTCCAGCACTATTTCTGCTTATAGCTCCCCTTCGATAATTAAGAGTCTGAAAATAAAACACTGTTTATGTTGGTTATTTAGCTTTTGTCCAAGGCAACTTACAATGTCAAAGAGCTTTGCTATGACTTGCAGCTGGATTTTCTTCCTGTGTTAATTCAGGGTTTGCACATTAATCAACGGCACTGCCGCAGTGGAGGGATTCGAACTCTCTAACTTATTTCCTTTAACCACTCTAATAGCTGCTTCTTCCAGAAAAAGGAAAATCTTGTATGTCTTCTCACACAGATTTCCTAATTTAACTTTTTTAGGACCTTGGAGTCATTTGCTTTCTTCAAATTTCTGTTCTTTCTTTCCATCTTCAATTTAAAGAGCATCCAGGTAAAAGGACTGCTTACAACATCCTGCTCAACTTCCCCAGATTTTGGACAATACAACAGCTAAATAATTTGGAAAACCAGGTGTTGTATAAATGGGAACAGTGTATCCATTTACAGTGTAAATACCTATGATTATTAATTTTACAAATAATTTTATAAATAAAAATACCGAGCTGTTATATCCTATATTGCAGTGCTAGATGGAATTTCTTAGGAAACAGAAATAATATGTGTTGAATGTGCTGAAGACCTCAGTGACACTCATCTGCGAATATGGTGTTTTCTGTTTGGTGTGCTTATTTGTTGAAAAAAGCCTCAATGTCGGCAAACAAAAGATAAACATTCCCTTTCGTGTGCGGCCTGCTTGAGAAAACGACAAATACCTTCAAGAAAATGAGAGTTAATTCGTCGTCGAATGTTTACTTTAATTTAAAAAACCTGGCATCTGGGTTAATACCGGGATTTTTAATTTGATAAGAGCAATTAGAATGGAAGACGGGGAGCGTAATTAGTGCAAGTCTGCGTGGCAGTCTGGCACGTGGTGCGATGTGGCGACGCACACCCTAGGTGGTCTCCCAGTTCATCAGTTCATAAATAAGTCATTTGAAGTGTGTTCCAGGGGAAATCTGCCACTCCTCACTCTGCTCCTCTCCAGGTGCAGCCCCCCCCCCACGCCACCAGCCTCATCCTTCCTCACACACTGCACCTCTGCTGGCCCACAATAATAGACGAGAAACTCCAAAACAACCCCACAGATGTCTGGATGGGTTTTTGCGTCGGTGTGTGTGTGAGTATTTGTGCATGCTGTTTTTTCTCTGGTGTGAATAACAAATAGAAAAAAGCATGTGATGATATGTACTCTCGTGAGTGAATGCATTTGCCTCTGGGCACTTCCCTGTATTGTAAGTCATTTGTTAAAAAATAAAATATTAATACCCAATTCTCAGTAAGCACCCATCTAAAGATCCAGGCAAGGTGTAAATGGGTACAGACTAAATAAGGGATAAATCTTTGCATAATTCAGACTAAAATTGTTTTTTTGAATGCACACTTTGTGGCTCTGATTAAATCTTTCGAGACACAGCGAGCAGTGTAGTCCTGTGATTGACACCTACCTGTGTAATATAAGCCAGGTACAGCAGACGAATTAAGTGTAACCTGCTATTGAAAACACTTCCGACTGTTTATAATGAAGTTATAAAGCCTTCTGTGTGTTTGTGCTTACAGTCCATTAACTGTAAACAGACGCATTGAGAGGCCGTTGTATTGATTGACTGAGACACAGACAGAGTGACAGCTCTGAAAGGCAAAGGCCTTTGAAGGCTGCTTAGAAAGACTCCTGCGAGCGGCATTCTGCAGATCCTGACGCCGGCGGTCTCGGGGGAGCCTCATTGGGTAGATGAATGCAGGAATTGCGCTCGTTTCTGGGCACCCTCTCCACATGAAAGTCAACCAGCTTCCCCTTGTTTCTGTCGGAAACTTACCTTTTTATGGCGCCGTCCAAGGAGAACTGCTTGTGTCGACGCAAGCGTGCGCTGAAGCCGGCACGGACGGGGAAGAGAGACGCCTTCAAAGGATGCCAGGGGTTCCAAAAGCCATGTTTCAAACACTGAGTGAATAGCCAAATCTCTCACTTCATCTCCTCATTAAATGTGTTAGAAATTACATCATCAGTATGATACATTGTTTGCAGTTTACAAATGATGATGTCATCTTTAAATAATTTGAAAGGTGCAAAGTAATGGTTGTGATGGAAATGTATTATCATGCTGTTAAATATATAACATGCAGGAGCACAGTGGTCCAATTTGTATACCTAATCCTTTGGCCTCTTTTGTCAATGTAGTTGCACACTTTAGGTGTACTGAAGCTTGGAAAGAGTGTAAATGGTCTACTATGAAAGAGTGTTCATAAATGTAGGAATTCTTTCCTGTGTATATGATCTTAGAGATATAATTCATTTGTGGAAGCATTTGGCTCCCTACAGCAGTCTGCCTTGGCTGCTCCAGTGGAGACTAGGTTGAAAAGCAGCAGAGGATTCTGGCCCATAGTTCAGACAGTTCATGAAGGTCATTGCAAGGTTCATCTAAAGTCATGATACCCAAAGATGAGAGCCAGGGTTTTGTAATTAATGTTTCACGAGGCAAAGATAATGGGGGGGTGGTCAGGGAGGGTGGAGTTGAAAAACCCAGATACACTAAAACAGGAAGTCTCCGGATCTTGTTAATTCTCATGAGACTATGGACCAGAAAGCCAGTAACCAGTGTTTTGGCCAGCAAACCCCCTTCCTGATACAGGTGTCCTTCCACCCCCATGCTGAGCTGCTGGCAAAAGTCAGACTTTTTGGTGCGTAGTGAGAGGCGAAGTACAAGCAGACTCTGCACTGCTGCCCCCCACAGAAGAGACTCTCTTGGGACAATGGCGCCATCTAGCTTGCTGAAAAAGACTACCCCCCCTTCCTGTGGCATCCCACTGAACCAAACGTGCTGTCTCAGCCACAGATGACATGGGGTCCACTCTTCTCCAGTTTTTTGCCATGATACCACAACATCCCTGTCAGACCCGTCACTTTATATGGTGAGCTTATGACAACAGACAACAATAAAGACCTTTTAATTCACATTTGGAAAAAGCACACCGTTTTTTTAACAGTTCTGCAGAATTAAATGCTGCAGAAGCACAACTCCTATCTAAGTGAAGGGGATCACAATCAGGACCAGCAGGACAGGGGATTGTTTGTTTGAACCCCGGCTGTCAGGCAGTCAACCTGGTCGAGCACTATTCTGTAGCGAGGTGCTTTGTAAAGAAAAAACAGAGCACGGAAAAATACTCAGTTTAGAATCTCCCACAAGGAGGGCTGCAGAGAGCAACTCGATGTCATACAAACAAGTATGTCGCCTTCTCTCTCAGCCCTTTTTTAATATACAAAAAGCAATTAAAGCAGCGCTGGTAATAACATAAAGTCTTCATTAGAGCAACTCCCAGAAGCACCTGTGGAAGGCAAGCGAATGAGTCTGTCTTTCTTTGCCTCGATCTCACTATCCTCCTTGCGGCATCCAGTTGGTGTAGCTGTCGCCACTGGTTTTTTTATTTAATCAGGCTATTATGTGGTTGAGATGAGCTCAGGTGTGATTAGCAAACTGCAGTTCATTGTAAAGCAGTTCCTATTCTGTGAGCTGTGAGGCAGAAGGAGGGAGGGGCAACAGTAGGTGTACAGAATCTAACTGTGCTCTTGGAGAATAAGGGTAGAACCACATGAAGTACTAAAACTGCTCAGGGAGACTACTGTGTTTTTTTAGCATTAGCTCCTTTTTTTACAGGCCTCCCATGTTTCTGGCTATGACAACAGCAGAGTCCTATTGAAAAATCTAGGACAATGCCCTTTTGGAAAATTTGCAGCTCTCATCTCTTTTTTATTCAAATTTTTCTATTGCTTTTTGCTGCTCTTTATTGCTGGTTGGAACGGCAAAATAAGATGTTTAGTTTATATGCCAGAGAACATAGCTTTTTCCATAGAGTCTTTTTCATGTAAATTTCACTAGGTTATTTGTTTTTTTGTCCAGAAAATTAGGGGGGGGAAGGGTGTTGCTCTTGTGAACTGCATTTTATTTGAGTTTTAACTGTGTCTATGCTGCAGTCTATGATGACATAAACAAACACTAAGTTGAGTTGTGATGCTGAGTAAATATAATACAGGGAGAGTTTTTGCTGTCCAACATTTGAGAAAAAATGTGAGACTGAAGTGTTCCTTGGTGGTTAGTTTTGGCTGTGCTTCTCGCAAGCAACTAAATGTGCACTTAATACACATTTGAGAATCAGTAATAAGTGTATTTTTGGCTGGCCTTTTTTTCTGATATTCTGAATTCCGAGTTTCTTGTAGTTTGGTTGGAAACTGCAGCAAACGACAGCAGCAGTTTTCCAGTGAAGTGGAAGAATTGGGGATGGGGCATGATCTACTGGGAGGCTACACCACACATTTGTAAGGGCAGAGATGGTGGCTTCCAAGAGATGTCAGGGGACATAAGAAATTCTGCAGTCATTTGTGTCATTCTCAAGAGTACCATGGAAAGGACCAAATACTATGGCAGAATCCATCAGGGGTTGTCCGTGGGGACCAACCCACCAGCCACTGCCCCGAAAGGGACCACCACAGCAAACAAGCAAACAAGCATCAGCACTCACTGACCCAGGACCCCGTAACAGGTGACAGGAGTGATATGGAGGAGCACACAGAGGATTTTGCCGACGTGCAGTCAAGGGCCATATGGGCCAAGGGTGAACCATCAGAGAGAGCCGTCCAGTCAGCTATATTCCTGTGGGATAGACAGAATGGTATTGGTGACTTTTGAGTTTGGTACCCAGTACTTCATTCTTTTTTGTTAAACAGAACAAAGTTAGTTCTGGGAGCAGCCCTACAACTGGCTGTGGCTGTGGAGACAAGCATCTGTCTGGCCATCAAGGGCAGAATAGTTGAATGGTAAGATGAGAGGAGTAATGACATCACAAACCTAGAGACTCAGGCATTCTAGAAGGTCAAATTCCGGACCTTCATCCTGAAGTACAGCACTGACCATGGACTGGGAAAAAAACTGCAGGCAAATGGTGTCATGTGTCAACTCTAGCCTTCGCCCAGTAACCTTGGCTTCAGCAAAGTAAGAATTCCTCCTGTCACAAAGTGTATGAAGAAAAGAAACAGGGCTAATTTGTTTCTGGAGGCATGCAAGCTCACATGAACACTGCCACTTCCAGGGAAAGCTGGGAATTTTCCAAGCTGGAGAGGAAAGATGCTTTATCCTTGTCAATGACCTCACAAAGTGCCGTTTTGCAACCCAACATAGCATGGAAAACATGACTTTCCTTTTGGGGTCTGCAGTGGAGACATATGGACTTTAGCTTTCAACAGATTTTATCTGGATTTGTAATGCATGGGCTGAACAACTGTAAACAAGTAGCCCATCGTTCAGTCCCATTCTGATGATTGCAGTCATCTTCCTGTGGTACAAGTGCACAGGAGGATTGCACAGCTCTCTCTGGAAGCCAGTCATGGTCATTTGCGATTATAGTTTAACATTAAAATCTGACTCCAGTAAAAGCCTGAAAGGCAATTTGTGTGCCCGGCGTGCGTTCAATAGCGTAAACACACAAAATGATTTAGCATATTATTATGCCTATGAAATGTTAACAAACCCCAGGAGGAAATACTTTTTCTTTTAAATATGAGCTAATTATTTCATTTTGGTCTGGTTTGTTTCCAATGACTTTTAAAATTGTGTTGGGATAATGAAATGACAGCGTGTGTGGACACAAGGCGGCAGGCGGTTCCTGAAGCAGAAACAAAGGGGGGGTTAATTGTGTGGGGGGTGAGTTGGGAGATGCCCACAGATTGTCTGTTTGAGCTGTTAAAGGACCTGTGATGCACACCTGAGAAAGCTGGCCATATGTCCTGAATATACCTTATGATAACACGTCTAATTGTTTATAATATGTATTTAACTAAAACCTCCTCAGGTTTTCTTTTACCTCACCTTAACCTATATGGAGATGTTTATTGTGATATTTACTTTTAAACAATTCCACACATAGAAACTCTTTCCGTAGATACTGCATGGAAGCAGGGTCTATCATTTAATATAATATAACATAGTAATGCACTGTATCTGTAGTGGTTTGACCTGAAACATTTTATTTTCCATGGTTTACTGAATGTTGTCAAAGCCTTTTTTGATTTAAATCACATTGGGTCATTTGTATTATCATGTCCACCTTTTCCAGATGTGTAGGTGAATTAGATTGGGTGGACTGTATGGGGTCCAAGCAAGTTCCCCCTATGAGGAGGTTGTAAGTTCTCCGTAACAGAATGCCTGTTCACACTGCCATGACTGCGCATGGAGTCGATGTGCACAGCACTGGGAACCAGCCGCAGGGCCCCCTCCAGGCACGGTGACGAGAGCCTGTCTATAAATTATTCCATTAGTGTACTTATGTACAGTGGTTGCTATTCAGTTTGGTGTTGAGGGTTCTGTCGGGTGATGGACGTCAGACTGGGGCAGAGCATTGTGCACCCTCCATTGAGCCTTAGTACACACACTTATACACCTACTTGGACACATGCGTGCACGCACACACGCACGCACACACGCACGCACGCACACAGACAGAGCGCTCACACACATGCAGATACATACATATGCACACTTACATGAAAACATGCATGCATAGGCACACCCACAATCTCTGACTCAGATGTGCACGCACACACACAGACTTTGCAGTACTACTACTCTACCCTCTGGCATTCATAGCCACTGCTAAATGTAATGTAGAACTCACTATGTTCCTTTTGTAACAGCCACACATTTTGCTCTAGTCCCCAAAACTCTGAGTCTGAATAATATATATAAAAATGCTTCAGTTCATTTATTAATAACCCAGCACTTTTTTTCACTGTAATGGCGGACAATAGATTGGTTGTGAAGGACGAGTGCTTATACCGCTGGGAACATTTAAATTCCTCCCCCATTCCCTCTGTTGGAGGAGACGCTTTACAGAGACTGACAGCTGTTTTAGCGATGTCAGAGAAAACGAGCTGATGGAGACAGATATTCCATTGGGGGTGGAGTATAGAGGTGTTTGGAATATAAAAAATAAATGTGGCGAGAAATGGACGCACTAATGGTAACAAAGTGATTATGAAAGTTGGGCGAGGAGTGCCTGTAGGAAGTGCTTCCTGATGAGGTGGGAGCTTGGGATTTGTGTGGGAGAGCGAGCGCCGTGCTGAAGGCCTCGCCAGAACTGAGTGGATTAATGTGCACAACATGCCTGGTGGACTCCTGAAACCGCTCATGTACAGTGATGCTGCATGGCCGGTTCAGAAAGCCCTCTGACCAACAAACCACAGAGAAATGGAGCAGGTGTCACAAATGTTAAGCTACTGTCCTTTTTTACTGGAGTCCATCGCAATCACTGCTGCCATTTTCTTCAGGTTACTGAAAGCATCTTACAGCACAGTACTAGTCAAAATTTTAAGTACATCTGGGCAATACTGGTGCAAGGTATACTGGACAGAAGGCAGAATGCACAGCAACCTACAAGAGTCCCATATCTCTGAGAACTGCTGCATAAGAACTAGCAAGACGTCAACTTACTGATCAGACTTATTCACCAAAAGCCTTGTGAAAGAAAAGGTGTTTTGAGAGAGTGCGCTCAAACTTTTTGCTGTTACTGTAGGGATAATCTGTAAAAAATATGTTCAGCTGTACAGAGCAGTTAGTATCATTCAGGTAGAGCCAAGACCAAAACTGAAGAAAAAATACAAAGAGACAGTGTAATTTTATTACTAAAATCATGGGGACATGTGTGGACGCTGTTTACACAGCAGGTGGCTGGGAAGGAGGTCCCAAGGGATTCACTATGAGGTTCAGGTTCGGGCTGCACCCTTCTTCATTCTCCAGGTGGTTGGCGGATCACAGGCACGGCTGAGCCAAGCACCTCCTGGTCACTGTGTCCCGCCGTCGGCCTGTCATTGACTCCGCCGTGCAAACCATGCTGCTTCCGTAGCGAGTGTGACGCTCAGACACATCGGGCCGCTGCCAGAATCTGTCCTTTCATCTCCGATAATTCCATCTGTGCCTGTCACAACAGCCCTCTAATTGAAGAGCTCCAATTCCCCCTGGTGAGTGGTGAACTTTGCGGAGCTAGGCGGAAGGGACCTGGGTGCTCGCGGGAATGGCCATCTGCGCGGTGCCACCCTGCAAGGAGGCAGGTACCGGCAGTCTATCAGAGCCAAGTTCTTACTACAAACTCACCATGACTGTAACACCGTTCTTTCAGACAGGAACCTTCACTAGCCTCAGTTGCACTGGGTATGATTTCACTCACTGTGTATTTCATGTTAGACATTTAAAATACGACACCCTCCCCATCTATTCTCCCCAACTTCCCAACTCTCCACAAAATGAAATCAATGAGAAGCCACCTACAAAGTGTCCGTGTTTCAGTTCCTGTGGAGCCCACTGACGGCCCATTTCATTAGCAGTGTTATCCACTTGCCAGCCTTGGCAAGGTGGTGATTTATTCTCACATGCACTGGCTTGAACATCATTTCGAACTAGGCCATTACTCTCAAGCTGTCTATTCCTGGGAAAAAAAGAGAAGCCATGTGTGTTGACATCAATCCAGCTGGTTCTGGTCCAAGCCTGCCCAGCCCAAGTCAGAACTCTCCTCCGCCACCTCCCCCTCCCTCTCCACCTCAGCTCTGACTAACATGGAGGAGCTGACAGGAATCCATCCAGGACTAATAAATTCACACACCTCCCAGTCACACTGAGTGGTTTTTCCACCATGACGGGCAAGGGGAATGCCGACTGCGGCCAACCATTTGACCGCTGGCATGAGGAGCATTCACGTTCCACAAGGGGGTGGTGAGGAACGTGTGACGCTGTGCTGTGGTCACTAGTGGTGCTTATTGACTCTGCACATTTCATTTTTCATGGCCAGCAGCCACACTTCTAGCCCATAAAGAGATTTGCTTTAGCATTACTTGTGCAAGTACTGAGCTCGCTTTCTGGAGAAAGGCCCATTCAAGGCTCAGCATTCCCCCCAGAAGGGACCCCCATGATAAATAGCTGGTATGATTGTTAAGTGGATGCTGAGCTAAGGGTTGTTCTTTGCAAATGTTTCAGTTCCAGCAAAGGTAGCATCATCAGCACATCGAAAGTGAGGCAAATGTGAAAAAGGGAGTGAGTAGTGTAAACAGCATGGATGGTTGTGATTAGTTGATCGCTGACCTTTGACATTTTGCTCTCAGTCTTACTGGGTACCTGGATGCTTTGAACATTCACCCCACTGAAGACCCTGCTATGCAAGCTCTATACCTCTCTAAGTCTACGTGCCTTCTGATTGAATGTAGTCTGGAGAACACACTGTTTACACTATACACCCATTTTGGCATGCTTTTAATGTGCTCCTGGTGCCACCTTAATCTGTGGTGAAAAGTCTGCAAGAAGACAATGCTGAGCACAGTGTCCACATCAACAGTCAAACTAATACTCCTGAACTACCATCCTTTCCTTTTATTATAGCTAGATCAGAGGAGCAACTATGATCAGTGGTCAGCCCCAGCTTTGTCAAAGACTTTTAGCACATAACATTACTATCCAGTTACAGTCCTTGTTCTGCCTATTTATGAGTCCCCAGACCCCCACCCCCCAAAAACAGCACTACGTCATCATCAGCCAGTCCCGCTGAGTTGGCACAGTGGGCCAGACCCCCAAAGCTCTGGGCCCTGAGGCATAGATGAGTCCCACGTGTACCCCCAGGACACATTTGCATCCTGGGTCCTTGCCCATCTCCTATCCCAGGATTTGGGCTTAATTGCCACGGTAATTAGAATGTCCCCCAGGCCGTCTCCCGTCTGGGGCTCTGGCACAGTCCCCATGCGTTAGAGCTTCTTGGGGAGTCACTGTTTAACCCGCCTGTCGTTCCTGGTGCAGACTGGGCTCGGGGCCAGAGGGGGCAGCCGGGTGGTTCACAGCTCAGCTGTGGGACAGATGCATTATGTTGCACTCACGCCTTCTGCCATGCCACTGAACTGCCTGCAACGTACACACCTGCACTCACCACAAATATGATGGCTTTCACGTCAATGCAAGACTGTACAGGAGCGTGGATGCACAGGCAGTGCTCACACACAAACATACACATAGGAGTACAGTATATATGTGTATACAAATGATGGGGACTCTTGTCCCCCTTGTGTTTGTATTGGTTTCCTATAGGGGCTCAGGTTTCTACCAGCATATCAAAGACGTATTCCAGGTGAGTTGGTCACTATAAATTTCTTAGGATGTTTGACTGTGTGATTGAATGAGTACGTGTGGTTGCTCTGTGATGACATGGTGCTATCCAGGCTGTACCTGGCCTCATGCCCTATGTCTCATTGAAATTAGGTCCACATCACCCTGTGCTGGATAAACAGTTTTTCAAAAAGAATGGATGGATGGAATACTCTTAAAAAACAAATTCTGAAACCAGATTTGATTTTGGGGATGAGGTCAGAATTGTGTTTGTTTAACTTACAGCCATAGTAACAAAAGTGAATTTATAGAATTTTTGACAGTGAGTAGACATTAACATAGAAAGAAAATCCAAAAGAGAATAGTATTGTGCTGGATGTATGGACTGAAGCTGTGCATTGTACAACCAACACTTTAAGACAACCTCCTGCTTTGGGTGAGTACTGAAAATAATGTGTTTCATGAAAACGTATTGCAGTTAAAAACAAGCCTTCGCCAGAATTTCCTGACACAGAACAGATGTACAGAATCTGTTCATGTTTGACGAGAAAAATAATGCAGAGATGTAGAGATCAAAAACTCCAGTGTGAAACTGATTAAAACTGAAAGCATAAGCACCTCAAATCATATATATAAAAGATAAAGCATGTAAACAGATAACTTTAAATGTAAAAGACTGGTATGTAACCAGAACATATGGTGTACTGTTAATTTTAATATGTCAGAATCTGTTATTTAGTGTTCTTGTTTCTGGATTTGAAATTTGTGAACTTGCTTCCCTTGCAGAGTCGAAAGAAACTGAGTAAATGCTGCCATTTTTTTTTGGCTCCATGCAATAAGTTATGGACTTCATTACTGCTGACAAGACCAACAGGAGAGCAAGCAGCACTCACATCACAGGGCTAAAATAATTAAAGCAAGAAATAATGTGCACTGGCTTGTGATGCAGTGTGACTTTAAAGATTTCAAGATGAGTATTAAAACGTTAATTTTAAGAGATAGCTTTCAATAACAATGAGCCATCCAGGAAGCCCATTAGTCCATCATTAAGTCTAGGAAAATGAAACTAGTGTAGAAGTGTCCCCTGATCGCATTTTACTCATTATTACTTATGGGACGGACCTCCTCTCTTCGTCTTGTTAGAGCGAGTTCAAAATTATACCATTATTCAAACTTGGTCCTGTTTAATTCACATCCAAAACACAAATCCGCTTTTATGAAGTGAAGCTGCCGACATGGCATGGCATCCCAAAGGGTCTCCACGAAACTCAGCCAGTTTCCCCACCTCCATGAGCTGGAGGAGAGAAGCCTGTGGTCAAAAAAGTGTTCTGACTTTTTTAGTCAGTGGTAATGGGACTGGGTTTGTTTTTACAATTATCCAGCTTAAAAGAGAATACTTTGAACTACCCTTCCACACACTTAACAGCAGCAGATCTCTCCTTATCATACAGAAAGAACAGGACTATGTATATGTTGAGGGGGGTAATTTCCTTACATGCACTAACACCAAACACACACAAACACACACATGAACATTGTACAGAAACATACTAACCTTTAGTTCATAATCCTACAATGTTAATGAAAGCAATAATAGTTCTAAAACTTTGTCCTTTGTTTTACTTTTCGTTTGCCTACCGTTGCTTATTGATGATACTGATTTTCACTTAAACTTTGAAAAATATGTGTAAAAACCAGAAATAGGGCCAAAATATTTTAAAACACGTGGAAGAGATCATTCTAACCATTTCAAAATTTGCCTGGTGTATCCAACTTAAAAAAACAGAAAAGTTACAAGTGTTTTAAAGAATCCACATTTGAAAACCCATTCAGAAATATAGGACTAACCAATCCCACGACCCTGTGACTGTCAGAGTGTGAAACCCATTAACATTTCAGTGATCTAATGTATGGAGATAAAGTGGGTGGCAGTTCTTATTCAAGTATTCAAGCTTTCCTCTAATGTTGGAATGAATCCCGTACAACGGTCTCAGACTGAGAAATCTTCATGAGAGAAAAAAGTATGAGAACCAGCTCCAGTCTCCCCTTTACATAGCTCAGTGAAGAATTAGGCATCCAGCTACTAGTCAGTGATGGAAGGTGGAGGAGGGAAGATGAGGTAGAGGTACTGCTGCACAGGGGAGATGAAGATGCAAACTCTCCATCCACAGGTGGTGGTAGGTGTCTTGTGGATTAATGAGAATGCCTTGCTCTTCCTAACACAGCTATCATCAGGATCTCCTGGGCCCTGCTGTTGTCACTGTAGTTAGACAAAGATTCGAGTGTAAGGTATCGCTCCATCTGACCTCCGTCACCCAAACCTCACTTCTTGCTCTTCCTCTATATTGCTGCAGACATTCCCTGCCTCACCTCACAGGAGGATCCCTTAGACAGCACCGCTGCTCACACGCCAACACGTGTGCATGCCCCGGCACACACCCACTCCACTCTGCCAGGATGCACACCCTACGCTGTCTGAGTGCTGAGTAATGAACCTGACAGCAGGGACACCAGCACAGAGGAAATCAGCTGCCAAGATTTCATCCTCCGTGTGAAGCAGGAGGGGAGGTAACGGTGGAGGATATAAAGGGGACTGATGAGGGCAAGCACTGGACTGGGGAAAGCATTTGTGAGCTGTCATCCTTCTTTGTTATTGGAGCTGCGCTAATCAGCTTTGGAACTTTGCAAGTTTCCAGTGAAGAAGAGGGATGGAGGGGAGAGGGGCATCAGGGGGGCCCATCTGTGCTGACGTGGGAGCCAGTGGATTTCCTCAGCACATTGGCTCTAATTGTTTTCTTCTGATAATTAGCTGTAATTACCATTGATGGTGCCCCCCCCCCCCCGCTCCTCTTTCCCATCCCTACACCCCATAGCAAGGGCGCTACTTTAGTTGGCTGAGTAGCACGCAGGAGACAGGATGTCTTATCCAACGATGGTACCCTCGTCTCGCAGGGGCACGCCAGTTGCAGCAGACAGCAGATGCCGATGTTGAATGAAAGATTAATGCTGTGTGTTGGGCTCTGGTTTCCTTTTTTGTCTGTCTGGGTGCAGCTTATTACTTGCGAAAAGCCCCGCTGCAGTCGGACGATGCAGTTATCACATTACAGGGCGAGCTCAAGAGCCCTCTGTCACCTTCGCTTTTCTCTTCCAACAAAGAGGAGGGCAAACAGCGGCATCTCAGTCTCTCACAATCTCCCTCTCTATCTTACGCTAGCGACCTTTTTCGCCGCAAATAGCTTCTTTTGCACAAACACATTGTTTCCCTCAGTCACCAGTGGTAGACCTGCATTGCCCAACAGGGAAACGGGACCGTGGCCTTCCAACATATTCTTCTATTTTCATGAGCAACACAAATTAAAACAGAGAAAACAACTCAAGTCTTTCAAACGGGCATGAAGACAGGAGAGGAGCTGCCATCACTTGCTGTCGCAAGTGATGGTTTACAGCACATAGAAGCTTCAGGATGCTTCATTTAGCTGTTCACACCTATGGCACAGAACACCAAAAAAACTTTGAGACTGAAATTAAAGTTTAAAAGGAGAGATTTTTATTGCATACTTGTGTTTTATCCAGATTTATCCAGGCCTAATGGACTTCAGGCTGCAGTTGTATTCCTCACCAAATAATGTCTCACAGTTTGACTAACTAAAAACAAATTGCAGAGCTAATTTATTGAGCCCATAATGTAAGAAACAGATGTTGTAACATTTATGTGGCTTTTTCTGCCTGCTAGCCAACCTGTGACTTTATACGCACACTGGTACAAAATGAATATTTAAAATAAATGTGCTTGCTCTTGTGTTTCACTAATTCTTTCCAAACACAAACATTTCTAATTGTGTTCTGGCAAAGCAGACCTAATAAAGCTCTTGCAGTGAAACCTGGTCTCCTTGCTGCTGGAGCTGCAAGCAGGCATTTCACAGTCATAATTGAAACAGTATTTAACTCCACAAGTTTGAGAAAAAAAACAGTTTACTTTTTTCACACTGACTTGTTTTGCAACTTACATTATCAAACCATCCATTTTCCTAGATATAAAAATATATATTGAACTTGTCCAAACTGTTTTTAATTTAGAAGTGAGTTTATTAAATGATCTAGGGATAGTGAATAAATGTTTAAATTTTTTTAAAAACTTTTTAATATATTTTCCACGTAATGATTGACTATCTTGGCATCATTTGCAACATTTAAAGCAATTTCATGCTCTAGATATCAGTATGGAAAGGTATCCTATAATCTCTTTTCACAAAAACTTACAGGTTCTATGAAATGTATATATTAAGAAATTAATTGTGCAATGGTATAGCACACATTTCATCAGAATATATGAATATTTAGCTACTTGATTTCCAGTACAGTTCCCTGTTATTCTGGCAAACATATAATGCAGCAAATGTCAAAGCAAAATGTTCTGCTGACAAGCTGTCCTTCCTTATGACCTCTGTGTTCATCTGGAAGATCTCCTGACTGACACTGATTCAAACCTGGCGGTATGCTCGTGTTCCAAGAATTGCTAAATTCAATCATCAGAGCTGGATTTGCAGAGGAAACACCCAGTGACAGAACATGCAATGCATGTCAGACAGATCCATCATTGTAATGGAGACTTAAATTATTATATTTTCTCTTTAAACATAGCACAGCCATCCAGTCCAGAAGAAAACATTTAATATCATCTTCACAAACCCTCTGAGGAGACCACACCTTGACCAGCTAGGCGTCAAACAAACTTCAGACAATGACACTAAAGCTAAAGGGAAAGGGGGGGGTTGGAGTAATATCAGTGAAGGGATTGTGACTTCATTCGAGATGCCACTAATGTGAACTCAACATTTCCGTTCTCAAGGCATTACTCATCCTATCAGCAATGTGACAGAAGACAGCACTAAGAGGAGAACTGGGACGGATGGTTATGTGGTCAATAATGAACCCATAATGGCTCTCAGATGCTGTCAGGGTGGGATCAGAAACCTCAGTGCATATTGCACACAGATCCTGACTCCACCTACAGCTGTCACACCATGCATACATGCTAGAATCAGCCATCAAGCTGAGTACAAGGTGCAGCATTGTCGAGATGACTATACTATCACACATCATCAACCACAGATACCACTCCACATAATACAGTGCAGTCAAAATGCATACAGTGTAATGTCAAAAAACCTAACCCTAACCCAAATACCAAACCAAATCCTTATAAGCTGCAGAGTAAAGTTGGTTGTGTTAGATCAACACTGTGGAGAGTTAAAGCAAGTGTGATGGGAAATGCAGGCGGTGCAGTGGTTACAGATGGCACGTATCATCAAAGACCCTGGGTTCTGTGTTCTGCAGTCAAGTACCTACAACAAAGTATTGCGTTGATTGATTTAATGCTGCCAACATAATCTTGCAAACATACATTTTCCATTCTGCTCTCTACCTTCCTGCAACACATATCCATCTATAGCTGTCACACAAAGTCAGCTTTTCCCCTTCTGCTAACACCACACACCAAATTGCCCCACAATGTTCCAAGAGATGCACAAAGCTGGATGGACACACATAGCACCCCAGTTACAAATTCCAGAGTAAAAGCACGTATCGTGCTCCCTTACCTGCACCACACTAAAACACACACCCTCACAAATCGTACTGGAAGGTTGATTCGGTGTGGCAGGTGAACAACCAGTATGGCAATGTTGCCGCTTGGCCTGGAGGCATTATCCCATGTTGAACTGTTTCCTATCCAGCGTGTCAAAGTTTATTTGCAGAGGGGGGAAGAGATGTCACTGGCAATCAAGGTCTTTAAACTTAGCGTGAAAAAGGCATTCCTGGGGGGTGGGGGGTTGCAGCAGAAGTACCCCATCAGAAGCCTCCTAAGTCAGTGTCCCAGCACCACCCCTCAGGGCCCTTGCATTTGGACCTCTGCTTTTCCTGAAACAGGATATCCATCCTGCAGGGACACCTCTCCTCTGTTCATGGTCTCTCTCTTTTGTGTGGTTTCAATTCAGTGGGATGTGACAGTTTATTCCCCACAGCCACTCATCAATGATGAGTCACCAGAACTTTATCTGTGGGCTACAGGGGTGACAGTGACTTGGGCTGGCTTGGGCTGAGCTTCCCTATTGTGATCATCACCCCACTCAGACATAGTGTTTGTTTGGGATTCAGAGGTGAAGGAATGGATGCACAGGGTGACAGTAACCTATGAATCCAAATTCAGCTGTGTGCAGATATCACTCTGTCGGTACAGGGTTGTTGTCAATGTGGAAGTGAATATAAATATAAGGATCACAGTTGTTTGATTCCTTTAATAAAGATCATATGAGTTTAATTTAGTCGTGCTTGGTGACTGGTGAGGGAATGAGTTTGGCATCAGTCTACAGTCTGCTCATTGCACTGCTTAGGCTACCCCAGGTCTGCTCTGTAAAGGACACCACACCACCTGGTGGACTAAATCTGCTACTGCACCCCCAGGGCATTCAAACACTGCTTGTCACCTCTAGCATTAATGGTTAGGTGAGACCCATATTTAACACAGCTGCATATATTGTTCCAGCTCACTGCGGCAAATGAAACTTTAAAGCTGTGAGGAGAGCAGTGTTAAGAGTGGAACTGAAGTTCATTGTGTTTAGACTCCCAGTGCAATTTCAGAACAGCTCAGTGCTGCAACAGGGGCAAGAGAGGAGGACTGAGAACAAAGGGCAAGGTGTTTCGATTGGGAGGATCAAAGTCATGACTCAGCAGTCTGGAGGGAAAGTGAGAGGAATTTTCAGAGCAGATCTGCAGCACAGATGGGCAGTATAAACCAGCAGTGACCCAGCTGAGTAGTTTATGTTTATTGCAGCCCTATACCTGCTAGAATGATGCACAGTGGAGACCTGGTGAGGTTCTTCTTGTCTGCAGTTCTGCCTTAATATGATAATAACATCCTGACTTTGCAAAATTTTACAAGTAAGCACCAAAAGCACTTGACAAAGATAATATAGGTAATGACCACATTTATACTGACTATCATCATCTGAGTGTTGCCAGAATAAGTTTGTTCATTATCTGACTGAAAATTAAGAGCTTGTGATTCACTATTTGCAATCCAGTTTGCAAAAAAATTAGATATGAGTTAAAGACACAATGTGTTGCATTTTAATCTAACCCCTTACTAAAAGCATGAGTCAAGTTAAACTTTTTAAACAGAAATGTTGACTTTCTTCTAATGAAATATGTCAAGATTTTAGAGGCGCTAACACTTTCAGCTATTTTGAGCATTGTTTTAATTAGAAGTGTTTCCTCGAACCTTCCCACACAGTATTATTCTGGCTCTGTCTATTGTTCCCGCCATGGACGAATGCATGGTTTCCATTCCTCCAGCCGGTTCAGTTTCCCCAGGAGTCTGAACACGCCCAGGTCTCAGTACTGGACAGATCCCCGCTGTGCCTTTTCCTGCGTTCCGGTCCCGCTGTTCTGGACCACAATGGGCCTCTGTGCTAAGTCCTCAGCCTGTCTCACATCTGTTGCCATGGCCACAATTCCACAGGATGTCCTGATGTGCTATGCTGCCCAGGTCTGCCTAGTTGGTGTCCGTACCATCACACTCCCAGCGACCTCAACTTTCTCTCCAACTTGCCTCCCTGACAGTGTTTCTCTTTCCAGCCTTATCAGAAATACTGAATTCATTCAGAAAGACATTTTTAAGACCTTGACAGCACTTCCTTGCAACAGCTGTGACTCATTTTCTCTTCTCCCTCAATTCTACAGGAATGTTTTCCTTTCTTCTTCTCTTTCTAACAGTCCCTCTATTGATTGCTATTTTTTCTTCAGTTGTATTTTGTGACAATGGGGGTGGGTCCAAATACTTCAGCTGGTCGTAAGGTTTGAATTATTACAAACCATTACACTATGCAGGCTCCTTACATTCCCTGGGTAAACGGCAATGCATTTCCTATGACGTGCTGAGGTTTGATTTAAACGTGAAAATACACACTCACTCAGTTTATGTGTTGTAAAACCAACAAGCTCAAAACAATTCACACTCTTTCTGACCTGTCTCTCATCTGTTCTTACCCACACTACAATAATATTTGTTTTACCTTGGGGTCTCGAAGGCCCTTGTTAAGTGTAGGGGCAGGACTTTGCCTACAAGCAAAGTGCAGGCAAAAAGCAGACAAAATTAATTCAAGATAAAGATGAAATATAGATAAAATGCAGACAAAATCCAGAATGCAGGCAAACTTCGGGCCTTAACACCTCACCATTGTGCCCTAGAGATTCTCTTCCCACATGGTGCTAAGGTGAGCCTGTACATCCCCCACAGTGGAACAGACTGCTCACAACTGACCCTGGCGTGACTCCAAGGCAGACTTCCTGATGTAAATCTTTCTCAGTTAGAAAGCGATTCAGCAATGGCTGTGGGACAATGCACACGGGACATCAAGGAATAACTTTTAAATTACTTAATAAAGAAGACATGTTTCTTGGTGAAACGAGTTTAACATCCCCTGTTACAGCTGTTGCCTTCCACAAAGGGATTTCCAGCTGTATCTGCAGCCTGATTTGAATATGACAAATGCATAAAATACGCAATATTCCAATACCTCATAAATAAGTCAGGGTAAAAATTACAGCACTACTGATAAATGTTCCTGTTTCTGTCATGATAGTCTGGACATAAAGGATAATTGGGAACACTGTTACCCCACACCAACAGCCATGTTTATATCATTTTAGCTCATAGAGTAGAAGAAAATGCACCAAATAGGAGTTTTTGTGTTTAGAACCTAAATATGTGACAATGAATTTACCATTATTTTAAAATTCCATTTTTGCTTGAAAGTGAATGTGCAGTTTAACTAATGTCTGGCTAAAAACAGGACAATTCTTCAACTTCAAACCACAGTATAAAGCCTCCAGCATGAAGCAATGTACATTTC
>UFQX01000020.1:1705065-1729480 GCA_900497675.1 Arapaima gigas
AAAAAAAAAAAAAAAAAAAAAAAAAAAAAAAAAAAAAAAAATTAGTCTAGACGAGGACACGGATGAGCATGTATCCTGACAGCTGTCTCATGATTACAACCACAAACCACCTGAATGCCATTTTAAAATGTTGTGGATTCAGAGTTTTGCCTGTGTGAGGTACAACAGAGACAGCCAAACATTGTATTGTGACATTTGCTCTAAAGCCAGACAGGAAACGGTGAGTAAAAGACTTTTTCAAAATCATTAAAACATTAGAGACAAACTTGAGAAAGTGAAAAGCATAATGCGTGTGACTGTGTGATTGCGAAGCATGACCCTAGAAAAGAGCCTTTAGCCTGTGCTGTTTCTCGTGACAATAAAAAAAAAAAAAAAAAAAAAGAATTGACAAAATTAAAACTAAAGTTCATTACAGCATACATGATCACACAAGGAAAAAAAATGGCATTTATGTGTCGAAGACATTCGATGACAGGGTATGTGTTAAATTCACTGCACGCACTGCTGAAAAGCTAAAAGCATAAACGCCAAGTGAAGCTCGAAAAGTAAACTACATTTCTATTACCACAATTTATGGTAGAGAAGTATCTGACCGAGATGTTATTGCATGTTTTAGAAGCATGTCTGCAGGCATATTGGTTAGTTTCTGGTGTATTCCAAGGCCCAGTACTACCTTTTTTTAACCACTCTTTTATAAATAGTGCATAAACATTTGTATTCTTTTTGGAAACTAAAAATAAAAATTGACTTCCAAATATTTTTGCTTACGTTGACTGGCTTAACATTTTTTTTAGCCTGGCCCCTTGAGCAGTTAAACACACTAAGGAGGGAAAGGTTTCACACATACTCTTGATAATTTGGAATGAGACAATGTATATAATTTCAATGTACAATAATGTCTTTCACAATAATGAAAATTGTAGCAAAACTAACTTTGGCCAAAAATCTTTTGTCATTTCCATATAATGTGACCATCAGATGCTGACCACAGTCCACATCATGTTTGTGTTAGAGTAGTTATAATTACCAGGGGAGCTTCTGAGGCAGGCTGCACTGAATCCATTTTGCCCCCTGCCACTCCCCCGAGGCGATGCTTGGCTGCCGTCTTGTAGAGGACATAAGGACCAGCACTGTGCTGCTTGTTGATGGCCTTTAATCACATAGGCACAGAAGGAAGGGAAAAGGAAGAACCAAAGCTCTGTTTTTAACTATCACTGGTGATGGCTGCTCAGCTGAGTTTTTCACATACATCTTTCAATTTCCATTTTTATATTAAATGTGTTTTTCCCCTTTATGTTAAATCTCTTTATCAGGGACTCAAATTCCCTTGCTAAAAATAAAGAAATAAGATTTTAAAAGCAAAAAAATAATTTCATGTTCACTATGCTGCCTTAAACCATTAAAATAAATATCTGTAATATTACTCCCAATAAAAAATGAAAAACAAAACTCACTAATAGCACACTAAATTTATATACCATGTTTTTTCCTTCTCATAACTAGAGGACAACGTGGAGGAAAAAAAAGAAAGAGCAGATATCATAAACTTTCTGGAAAGATCATAAACACTAAGGTATAAGGACTGCATTAAAAATGAAACACAAACAGAAGAATCTACACTGAAGATACAAACATTGTGCTCTATACTACATACGTTCTAGATTACCATCAGTGAATGAAGCCTTTACCTTATGGTTGCTGGAATGCTGTGGTCCTGGAGGGCCACTCGGACCCTGGTTTGGGGACTGGTGCTGTTCACTACTTTCCCGGTGCCAGTAGACACGGATAAAGCGGTTGTTGAGCACCGCCTCTGTGCTGGAAATGGCCCGGCGGGCCTCTTCATTGGCTGTGTACTGGATCAAAGCTGCTTCTGGATCGCCACCAAACACAACCTAAGAAACAATTAATTCTCCTTACTGTTTCTGCTGAATCCACACCCTGCAGGTGCCACCGCACTTAGGGTGGTCTGTACATTTGTATAGATTTCAGTCAGTGTGTTTTTACTTTTAACAGCTACATCTGAAAGATTTACAGAAATTACACAAGTAAACAAAAGGTATGAGTCTATTCATTCTGAAACAAAGTGGGATTAATCAAGGGACTGAGTTGTAATGTTAACCTTTTACTGATTATGACAGTGGTTGAGTTTACCAACGATTTTGGGGTATAGATTTCCAGTTTCAATTATAGTCTTAAATTGAGGTATAAGTGCACCTGATGTTTTTTCCCCCCCAAATACTACATATAAATGTGAGAAATAAAATGAAGCACACATCACATAAATGATTCCTACCTGAATGTTCACAATAGTGCCAAACTTGCTGAAGTGCTCATTCAACTTTGTGATGTTGTTCAGTTCACGAGGGATTCTACGGACTTCCAGTTTAGTGTTAGCATAGTGATTTTTCTTCTGAAACCCTGGCTTATGCTGATTATTGAAGTTCTGCCTGAGGTGGACCAAACATTACAGGATGATGCACGACACAATTACTTTCTTGTCTTTACATTCAACAGATTTTGACTAAAATGCCATGCAAAGCATTAAGACAATATTCAGTATACAATTCAGGTCTTACTTCTCCATCCAAGGCTTTTTTATTGGAGGGCCTTCTGTGGTGTTAGCTGGCCTCTTTCCACTCTCCTGCTCACCACTATACCTTGAGGTATGGGTGGTCACTGCTGACACAGACGGTTCTGTTTGAATCACAATGTTGGCCGCTGAAAAAGAAAAAGATATGTATAACATCCTATTCAATTCTGCATAGCTGAAATCAGATCTATTTCAAGTTCAGGGCTATAATAGGAATCAAATTTAAGCAGTACTACAACAAAGGTAAGTAGTAGTAGGAGTAATAATAATATACAACCAGCAGTTTTTAATTCTAATCATCATCAAAACCACCAGTATCATCACTTTCATCTTTACTATTAACTGTTTAAGTGGGGAAAGTAATTAGTCCTTACATGAACCTTGTTCAAGGAAATATAGTTACAGCAAAAGGGTTTCTCTGGCCATGAGTCTAATACCTCGAGAGCTTTGGATGTCCATGTCCCCAGATGTGAGTCCAATGAGATTGGGCCTCTGAGTCTGGATGCGAGGGATGAAGTGGCGATAGTGGGAGCGGCCTGATGTGGTTATTGCTGGGGCCTCAGGGTTGTATGCCTCCTGATCATAGTTATCTGTCAACACAAACAAAACAGCCCTGATGAGGCACGAAATGTGCTGTTTTGTTTTCTATTTGGCTGAAGCCAACAAACTTAAAGATATCTTATAATGGTAAGTAACAGACTATGCAAAACTGACGTTTTGTGATATTATAGTTAACAGGAAGTGAAATTTCATTTAGACAAAAAGAAGACTGCAGAAAAATTAAAGGAAGAATGTCTTAAAGGGTATTTCACTGATTATTTTCAAACAGCACTACCACCTGGTAGCGGTTGTTACTGCATCTATAAAGACAGCGGGATCACAGAACCTACAGTTCTCCTTATACCGCCATCACTTTATCTATTTATCATAAACACCTAGCGTGTAAGTGAATGTTAGTTACTGAGTCATCTCTCATTCCAGTACTTAAAAAAATGTTAAAGGCAATTAAAGCATCTATGATTTCATTCTGATGATCAATCAGATGGGAAATACCTTTTTTAGGTCAAGAAAAGATCACACATGCTTACATTCTGACAGTGTATACTGAGGATGAGGTGGTATAGGAGGGGGTCCTACTCCCGGTGGTGCCAGAGTAGAGTTCAAACACGTTCCAGGGTGATCACGAGTATCTACCACACTTGTCGGGATTAATGGTGGTCCTATGAAAGCAGGATATAATGTCAAGTCCTGCTGGACCTAAGGGACAGTGCTAGCTTCCCAGTAAGTGTTCAGTTCATGTGGTCCACTAACTAGTATGGGTCTGTGACAAAGCAACAAACAAAAAATGGCTACGGTATAACAAAATGAAAATGACACAATGGCAGAAAAAAAACATACTACAAAAGTTGGAAAAATATGAACTCTATATAGATCTATAAGGCAAAAAATATGACTGGACTGGAAAAAAAAAAACTACTGTTATGATTAAGTCAAGCATTTATTCTGCAAGATCTATTAAAATTACACTTTAGATTATACTCAAACAGTATCTTGTCCAGAGTAACTGACTACCTGCATCTTAGGAGTCAAACTGACAATTTTTTTCATAAACAAATGTACACAGCAGCAGTCAAAAGTAAGAGTACATTGGTTGCAAACCTTTAAAAACACAAGGTATACTGTTAGGAACTTCAATCAGGAAATGAGCTGCCAAATCTTCCCAGCTCTTCTGTAGAAATTCACACAAATATAGGGCACTTATGTGCTATTTTGATTCCATTGTTCTTTCCAGTTCATCCAGTACAAGTATTTCCCAGGTGTACTCAAACTTGACTGGTACTATGTATATATTATATTCAGTTATAGTAATACACTGGCTCCTTGTTTTATGAATTTCCAAAGATACATTTAAAAGTAAGTAAACCGAGAAATGATTGTATTTTCTTCGCCGAAACTGACAAATGTTTACAGAATGAATAGGTCAACAAGTGAACAGGAAGTTGTTGAGGAGATATATTTATATTAAAATAAAAATAAGTTAATAAAGAGTCACAATGTGATGGACTTGCATAACATGCCTTCTTTCTATGACAGGCTCCAGGCACTGGTTTGAACAATTGGTTTGATAGAAATATGGAAGTGTTAAGCATAATAAATAAATACTGTATATTTATCTAAGGGTTTTACAAAAACTGTGACTAATTGGAAGGATGTCTGTAGTATGTAGCTTGTATAGGCATTGTTTTTTTATTTCACTGGGACTTAATAATGAAAGTGGTTTTAGAGTGACAAACAAATTGAGTTACAAGCAGACTTTCAGACTTTCAGCCCCAATTGTGCTCACAATCAGAGGAGCCAGTGTATATGCAAGTCAGGGTCTCTAGTCCAACGATATTATATATGAAGTCTGACAGGAAAAATAAAACAAATATTTGAACTAGAGAGACTCCACACACAGCTAGAGAAAGCAGTACAAAACTCACCTGGTAAAGAGAAAAGACCTGGCAGAGGAGGCTGTCCATGGGGGGGCATGGGCATTCTGATGTTGGGGGGCGGTTCGGTCATGGGGGGCATGGGTAGGCGAGGGGGTGGTATGCCGGGTGGAGGTGGAAATGGGATCATGGTGGGTAGGGTGACGTCGTCCACTATCAATGGATCATTGCCATGATCGAAGGGACACAGGTCGCCACGGACACAGAAGCCTTTCTCTGAGGAATGGGGGGAAAAATAAATAAATTAAATTTTGTGAAAATGTGAAAAAAACCACCTCACTTAAACCTTAAGTTGTGAGAAACACTGACTTTAAAATTATTTGTGACAATACATGTTGCAGTGGTTGTGTGTTTCAGAACCTGAAACATGCCAACAAGCAACACAAAAAATTTAAAGACTGACACTGTGAAAATAGACAACCAAAGACGGAACTGCGATTCCCCAGAGACTATGTATGTAAAAATACCTCAGGGTAAATGAGACTGCACAAGAAAACACACAGAGCACCCTCTGAGATGCTCCAGTGTGGCTTAACTACCCAGAGGGGAATAAAACATTCAACAACAGTCAATAATGATAAAGACCATTAGACCTTACAGTTGGACAAGGATTAATATATACAATTGCACAAACTAACACTGCTGTTCTACAATTCACACTTAACAAACCAGGAGACTAGTTATCGGTCCCCTAAAGTATCCTTTCTAATTTGAATGGGCCCAAAGAGTACAATACCTGCTTATATTACAACTCAGGTTTTACTTCTCTAATCTGTCACCATTTGTCTGATCAATGCCCTGATAGCCTCATGTAAATGGAAATGAGTTATGCATTTTTGTGCTATATAATTACTTTTTAATATTCTACCCAGCTCAGGTACAGAGACATCTGTTGCTGCAATCAAATATGAAAATAGAAAATACATGACAAATGCATACAGGCACATTGTTTTTGTTTTCTTTCTTTCAAAAATTTAAGAAAAAAGATAATAAAAAAAGGATTTCCTTACATGCTAGCAAAGTCCTCCCTTTACAAACAAACAATTATAAAGGCAATCCAGTCACACTGAAGTGCTGAATGCAGAGCAGGAAAGGCAGCTCTTACCGTCGTAATCGCGACAGCGCCGCTTTGGTGCCAAGCCCTTGCCAAATACTTTGCCCTCACTGCGGCTCGAGAAGTAGCTGGACCAGCTCTCTGTGGTGCTGTCAGGTTGGTGTGCTGGTGCAACCACGGTAACAGAGCTGGGGGCGGTGGCAGTGGCCCCAGAGGACAGAGCGTGGTGAGGTGACAGCATGGGGAGTAAAGGTGGAGGGGGCTGTTGCGGTTGCTGCTGTGGCTGCAAAGTGCTACAGGCAGCCAGAGTGGTGGGAACGTAGCCTTCCTGTTCCTTTCTCTCCTGCTCAAACTTGGACCTGTGGTCTGTCATTTGCAAGTATGGGAAAAAATCCATCACCTTTAAAGGGTCCTTAGAACAATTTACTTTTACAATTTAGTTATTACTGGAACAATTCAGTGAAAGTATCTTACACAAGAGTACTACAGGAGGAAGTAGGACTCAAACCTGGGCCTTTGACTGCAAGGCAGTCTCTCTGACCACTGTGCAACTTGCTGCCCCAACACAAGCATCACTAAAAACATGCAATAATGACCCTGTGGACTGCACAGTTCTCCAACAATGACTTCCCTACCCTACAGCAGCACTGCCTTACACACTCACCTTTCCCCCGGCTGTGTTCCTTGTCCCCACTCTTGCCTCTGCTCCCACTGCGGCTGCGGCTCCTGCTGCGGCTGTAGCTGCGTCCTCTGACATTTCCTGGTCGCCTTTCGTGACGGTCCCTATAGGACTCACCACTTTTCCCATAGCGGTCACCATCTCGCCTCTTGCGATCATCCCTCCTGCGGTCATCACGAACCCTGCACATGCATACAGTGAACACAAACTGCCTTCTGGCTTGGACACATTTCTCCAGCATAGTCTTTATACCAGAGAATTAGGCAAGTTATCATTGAGATTCAGATTAATTTAATTCTCAGACCAAGAATGAAACACCTACGATCCTAAAAAAAGGTTTTAGATTTCTGATACCGTATTGTAATCATTTATTACACTTAAAAATACCCCCCCCCCACACACACACACTGAGGCAGCCTCACAAACACTGACAATCATTGCAGGTGTATATATTTCTATACATTTACACAGATGTGGTATACGTATATACTATATACAGACAGGCGAATGCTGTAGATTAATTTAAAAAATCTGTGAGAACTCAATGCAGCTCAATTGTTATTGCAATTAGACTTTTAGAAACCAGCAAAGTGTTCTCAGAGTCACGAGAATTTTCACACTTGCCTTGAATCATTAAGGTCTGATCGGTTTCTTAACGGACTTCGCCTTCGGCGGCCATCCCGGTCCTCCTCAGCATTTACAGGCTGGAAGAGAAAAGATACTGTGGATCCACAACATACTGTATCCTGCATTGTAAAAACACGGTAAACTCAAAGTGTACATGTGCTAATATAAAATGCATTAATACCAAGGAAGATGGTACCTCTTCTTTTTCTTCAAGTTTCGGTACAGAAGGTTTGGCTTCCAACTTAAGGAGCTCTTTTGTAGGCAACTCCGTATTTGCCAAGTAGTTTTTCGTTGTTAAACATTCAAAGAGTTTATCTACAAAACCAGTTGTTTCTGAAAGACGAACAAATAAAGTCACAAGGTCATAATAAACAGTCTGACATGACTTATTCCTCAATTAGGTAAGCAGATTTTATCTCTTCAAAAGTATATGCAGACAACCAAATCAGAACTGCCACGCAATTTTTTTTTTTTTTTTTTTTTAAATTAGTTACCTTTTTGGAGGAACACATCCAACTGATCAGCACACAGTGCTTTGAGGTCCCTCTCCGGTTTGTCCTTCTTAACTAAAGCAACAACATAGTTGGCCAGTGCTGAGGGGTCTGCGTCACATCTAAGGAGTAAAGAAAGACAAAAGCGATGCACATATTTTGCACACCAAGTGACACAGAATGCATTAACATCACTGAACAAATCAAGAAAAGTACAATCTGTACCACTAATCATCTGCCTATAACTACTGTACTGCTTAGCATGTCAAATTACCATGGCAATGCAAAATAAAACTTTTTTCTAATACAACAAACCAATACTGTGAAGAGAACACTCTTTATAGATATCCATTCCAGTCATCTGAAGAAGAAAAATTATGCTTGAAATCTAACAAATAACTCAGCTAATTAATATTAGAGATGAGAAACAAAACTGCATCATATCTTAATGGATTGATACAGAAATCTTGTGCTTTACCTAGAGCAGCAAAACCAAATGATTATCATGATAGTGTTTACAGTTGGAAAAAAATAAACATATACATATGTAACAGTGAATGCCACTGGGCAAAACTCAATTCGTGGTGTATGGTTTACAGGGTATTGGAGTGTACTGAAGCAGTTTATCATTGCTTACTTCTGCAAGTTTTTGCATTGCAAACATGGGGGGAACAAGCAAACCCCACACAACCAGAGCCAGACTCGGATTTATGACTGAATGTACAGTGTAGGCACTGCGAGGTACCACTTTGCCACAAACTACATATATACCCAAAAGGAAAATGTCAAAGAAATTCAGCCGAAAGGGTTTACAATGTCCATACAGCACTTATCACAAAATATGGAGCTACACTACTTATATAAAATACTCAGAAACTTGTAACAATAATATCTGGTAATCTCCAGCTAAACCCACATGCAGTCGCATCCAAATGCAAAAAAAGTCCTTTATCATGTGACTGGTTAAGAAATGACAATGTGCCCCGTGTGCGGCCTTGTTCAAAGAACTCCTCTCTATCAGTTACTACGAGTCCAATTAGTTAAGAATCGAACCAGTTAACAGTCTAATTGGTTCTTTAAACGCATCTATTAAGCGTCCGTCAGCTAAGAAATGTACAGTTTCTACTAAGGGTCCACTTGATATAAAATGGTCTAGTTGTTACTACGTGTAGATCTTTATCAACCCGGACCACCAAACGTCCTCCACCATTTTATTGTCATTAACACACAAATGGTCGGGTCGTACTGTAGCTACACCGGGCCTTCAAGCCAGTCCAAACAAATCGAAATGCTTTATTTCCTTTAGAAACGCAAAGACTTAGTAGAAATATTTCCGTGTGCTACGAGAGCCTCCTGGAGAGGCTGCGAGGAAAGACCCTCTTAGCCAGCTAGCACTGCTAACTAGCCAGCGTGCGAGCAAACTGACCTCGCCTTGGTTAAACGCAGATTTAGAGCATGATTTTAAATGTATAATATAAATTTCCACGTCGTGTTAAAACGTTAACATCAGGCAAGTTATGGTATATGATTTTTCCAGAAAGTTAGCGAGCTATGGGGGGATAGCTTTGCTGCTTCCCAAAAGTAAAGCCACATTACATTCAAAATGACCAGTCCACTTATCTACCACTCACATTGGCTCCAAGAGTTTTGCCAGCCACGACTTCAGAGCTTCCACATTCTCAATTATCATCTTTTTTCAAAGTTGCTGCAAAATACTGACTGTAAATTAATGGTATACTGTAGTAATCCCAGGTTTCATCGTCGTAGTACGAAAATTGCAGACGCACTTTAGGCCTAGAAACCAGAAACTTGCGGGTCGAACAAACTACTTGACACTGAGACGGCGGACTGCGGAGATGCAAAAGAATCAACCAATCAGCTCTCAGAGAAAAGAGGTTGTAATATATTGGCCAATAGACGAGTGCTTTGGGCGGGATCTTAATGTCAATTAGCCTGTAGTGTATGTAGCACAGTAGATTATATCCGACAGCGTGTACCGGTGGCTGGATGTCTGAAGTGGAGCAATAAGAAATTCTCGTGGGCAGCTCCCTCATTTTTAAACACGTTGTAACATTTATCGACCCTATAGAATTATATTGAAAGCTCACATATATCATCTAGCAATATTTTTAGTGAAACTATAAAACAAATTCAATTTTTATACAACCAGTATTTTAATATTTTATGCGATATATTAAATGGGTAGGGATACACGGGACTTCTGGACAATGCATGCATGTATATGAGTGCATGCATGGTGGGCATATATTCTCTAAGTGGAATGTACTCTCTACATGTAGGCAAGTAGTCATGTACTCTAAATAGAAAAAGGAGATTGACTTTTTTATGATTCATCAGATTGCAGAAACTTGAGCATCTGGTACCACATGGGTACTGTACACGTTAGGCACGCGTGGTGTCATTATTTCAAATAAAATACATTTCCCATAAGCTTAACAAAGCTGCTGAAATATTTTCCCTGATATGTTTTGTGGGTAATGTAGTTTTCTTTCAAACATCTCCTCCGATGATGACAGTTTTAACCGGCATGCAATGGCGTTCTGACGTCTCCGTCCTGCTCCTTCTTCTTCCACGCCGCGCTGGGGCCGCAGCTGTGTAGTTGCTTGTGTATGACAGATACTAAAAGTTTCTTCAGCGTTTGAGAAAACCACGTTAAAATGACTGTAAGCTATTTTTCGTTCTTTGTGCGGATTTATTGTAACGTTAGCTTACAGCTCAATGAAAAAGAACCAGCACGTTTTTGTTGCACTTTTGCCATTTTAGTAGCTAACCGGCTAGTTTAGTCACGCTTGTTAATAACAACCCAATTTATCTATGATCATTTCTTAATAAAATTTGTCATGAATCACAGTGTATGAGTTTGTTTTATAGGAACGAAAAGGCACTGCAAAACTTGACTACCTGCGCAAGATAGAGAAGGAAATCCAACAGAAATGGGAGGAGGAGAAGATGTTTGAATGTGACGCGCCCGTGGAGCAGAGCACAAAGTGAGTTGCACACAGAGCTTTACACACCTCAGTCTTAGATGGTTTTTTTTTTAAACAGGTGTTTGTACAATAAAGATAGTACTAGCAAAATTTAACACACGCACACGCAATATATGCTTTCTAATGTTTGCTAGTTACATTCCTACCTGTTTCCATCATTTCTGCCTAATTGCTATTAACCATGGCATTCATATGATGCATTTACAAACCCATTTGTTCATTTTAGCAAACAGTTTGTAGTTCAGGCAATACTGGTTACTTTTGTTGGGTGTGAATTCTTTTATATATGAAATTTGATATATATGTCGCTCTCACTTAAACGCCACAGATATATTCTTGCCATAGCCAAGCATCACCTGAACATTTTGCTCATGTATTAACTTGTCTTCAAACATCACTTTGAATTAATGATCAAGTCTAAGCTTCTTTCTGCTGAGGCTAAAATTAATTTGAACAAATATCTGGAGATACCGAAATAATTCTGATATTGTCATGCAACCCTATGATTACGGATGTTGTAGAGAATCCTATACTTTAGTACAGTGCTATACTCCAACTCTGGCTGCTGATATTCCCACTCACAGCGGGATCCGAAGTCTGTAGGTTCTCAGTTTTGGCTCCAAAGCCATGAACTGCCTTTGTCCTTCAGAAATGCCAAATCCATTCCATCATTCAAGAAGTGTCTCAAAATGCATGTCATTCAAATGCAAGGCTAATCTGCGAAGAGCTCCAGAATTTTACATCACACCATCTGTCAGGATCACCTCTGTGTTCCCTATCAGATTCAGTTGTTGGCAGCTACTTGTGTCATGTGCCAGAAAAAAAAAGTGTTGTTGGACAAATAGTGCTTGGATAATCATGTGTGTGCATCTAAAGGTCTTTGTGTATTGTCACATTTGTGTACTGTGAGTTGTAAACCCCTTTGGAGAAAACTGTCTGCTAAAATTAATGAATGTGAATGGAAATGGATATGAATGGCATGATTAATGACAAGTTTGTCTTTGATAATGAATCTGAATGCAGAAATGATGAAAAGAGGTAGTAGGGATGTAGATGTCAGATCTAGAATGCATTATCCATTTAATGTGGAAGCAGAATTACTCTGCCAGACTGGCTGAAAGTGAAGGATATTTGAGCATAAATGGCATTTCAGAATTATTGGACATCTTTGAGTCTTTGGAAAGCCAGAGTAGTCCTTCATAGACATGTGGAGACTCATGACTAATATTTGGTTGGGGGGTTCCATTTTCATTGCCTGCTCACTTCAGTCTTGGATACTTACATGTTAAGGAGTTTTAAATAATTCCCTTGTTTTCCGTTGTAGCAAGAACAAGTACCTGGTGACTTTCCCTTACCCATACATGAATGGAAGACTCCATCTGGGCCACACATTCTGCTTGTCAAAATGCGAGGTAAACATCTGTAAAGGTGGCCTGTGTGTATGCTGTGTCAGTACATGACAATCAATGGAAGTAAAATCTGTTAGATTTTTCCCATGTGATTTGATGGTCATAATATTGCATTTGTGTCTAACACTTCAGTTTGCAGTGGGATACCAGCGTTTGAAAGGGAAAAGATGCCTCTTTCCATTTGGGCTGCATTGTACCGGAATGCCAATTAAAGTGAGTAATTGGATTCCTGTGTCATTTTTACCTGACCTTTTTTGACATAAGAACTTATAAATGTTGTTGCAATTGTTTTTTGTCCAGGCCTGTGCAGACAAGCTCAAGAGAGAGATGGAGTGTTATGGCAATCCACCTCAGTTTCCAGATGAGGAGGAGGGTGAGGAGGAGAACAAGCCAAAAGCAGGAGATGAGATCATAATCAAAGACAAATCAAAAGGCAAAAAGGTACAGATGATAGTTTGAGAATGGTTGGTAGCATTTCTTTGATTTTTATGTATTTTATCTGTAAAATCCCTGTATCATATAACTTTGCCCTGTGGTCTTTAGAGCAAAGCTGTTGCCAAGTCTGGAGGAGCAAAGTATCAGTGGGACATCATGAAGTCGCTTGGTCTACAGGATGATGAGATCGAGAAGTTTGCTGATGCAGCCCATTGGCTTGATTACTTTCCTCCACTGGCTGTTGAGGACTTGAAGAGCATGGGGGTCAAGGTGATAAAATTCTCAAATCTCTAGGGGACATTGTTGTAAAATAAATGTTTCAGAGAAGTTATTACTTTCAGCTGCTACTACCCACTACTGTCAAAACAAATAATTAATTTTAAAAGTACAATTTGTGTCCCTTTCTTACATTCACTAATTTTTGATATCATTGCAGGTGGACTGGAGACGGTCCTTTATCACAACTGATGTCAATCCCTTTTATGACTCCTTTGTGAGATGGCAGTTTGTGACACTAAAAGAAAGGAAGAAAATCAAATTTGGGAAAAGGTGAAATGGAACGGTTATAACAAAGTTATACTTTCTCATTTTGCATTATGGTCTGTTAGTGGTAGCTTGTCACAGTTTGACGTGATGATGATGGTTGTTGTGATCTCTTGTGGTAGGTATACCATCTACTCTCCCAAAGATGGTCAGCCATGCATGGACCATGATAGACAAACAGGAGAGGTGAGGATATGCCATTGCTTGACTCCTCCAGAATTGTTATGGAGAACCTTTTTCTCAACTAAATTTGCCCTACCCTCTCCTTAGGGTGTTGGCCCACAGGAATACACTCTTATTAAAATGAAGATGGTTGAGCCATACCCTTTCAAACTTAGGTATGTTTAGAAAATTGATAATGACTAAAATATTAAACATGAAAAGTCCCGTTTTAAAAGGAAATAAAGAAGGTGTATCATTTAAAGTTTAATTTTGTTATGTTTTTTTTTTTTTACAGTGAGCTGAAAGGTAAGAACATCTTCTTGGTGGCGGCAACTCTCAGGCCAGAAACCATGTTTGGCCAGACCAACTGCTGGGTCAGACCGGATATGAAATACATCGCATTTGAGACAGCCAGTGGAGACGTCTTCATCTGTACCCGGAGGTCTGCCAGAAACATGTCCTACCAAGGCTTCACCAAGGAGAATGGAGTAGTTCCTCAGATCATGGAACTCCTGGGTCAGGTCTGCTGCTATGAGCTAGTTATTCAGTTTACATGTCTTCACCACTGCAACTGTAGAATAAAAGTTCTGGTGGAGCTCACTTTTTAATTGGCCTTTTGTAATGTTTTCTGTTTTCATTTTATATTTGGTCTCTGGGTATCCATTTTAATTGCATCCTGATTGTAAAAAAATGTATCTGTTTGCTTATTGTCTCTGTGCTTTCCAGGATATTCTTGGCTGTGCACTAAGTGCCCCTCTCACATCCTACAAGGTCATCTATGCATTGCCAATGCTTACTATCAAAGAAGATAAAGGTATTCTATTCAAGTGGGGTTTTAACCAGAAAATATTTATTCCCCCTTCTGCAATAGTGAGCAATAATGTGTCAGGAAATACATTTAGAAACATCAGAAGGAAAAACTAAGCAACAATGTGACTCAGTTCTAATGTATGATTTGGTGCACAATGTTTTTGTCTGCATGTGTAAAGAAACCCTTTCCATACTGTAAGGTCTGTAGGGTTAAATATTTAAAATCATTTTCAATAAGTTGTTCTGATGAGGTTTTTGCATTATACATTTGTTCAATAAAATGTTTAATAAATTTATTTTGTAAGCAGAATTTCATTGTATAAGAGGTGTTCCTTCTTGTACGATCAGGAACTGGAGTGGTCACCAGTGTTCCTTCTGATGCACCAGATGATATTGCTGCTCTCCGTGATATCAAAAAGAAGCAGGTAACTTTGAATCATCTGATAGATTTTTTTTTTTTTTTTTTCCCAAACAAGTGCAAAGTGAGTTAAGTATTTATGAAAGTATCTTTTTTTTACACCCCCACCCCTTTGTCTCCTTTTTATGTAGGCATTGAGGGAGAAATATGGAATCAAAGATGACATGGTTTTGCCATTTGAACCGGTACATGCCCTGGTTTCACTGCATAACTTTATTTAACAAAAAGTTGTTTATGTAGTTGGTTTTAGGCTTCTGTTTGTCTGACTTTAATTCTTGTGCATGTAATCAGGTCCCCATCATTGAAATTCCTGGCTTTGGCATCCTGTCAGCCCCCTTTGTGTGTGATGAACTTAAGATTCAGAGTCAGAATGACAGAGAGAAGCTGGCTGAAGCCAAGGAGAAGGTTTATCTCAAAGGCTTCTATGAAGGAGTAAGCGCCACAACACTCTGGTAACATAGTCCATGAGAAACCACACAATAGTGGTGCTGAAACAATGCTTTTTGGTATTTTCTCTGTAGATCATGTTGGTGGAAGGGTTCAAAGGACAGAAGGTGCAAGATGTGAAGAAGCCCATCCAGAAGATGATGGTGGAAAAGGTGATCAGACTTTGTTCTGCTGCCAAGCTTATCCCAGAAGTACTTCAGCAGATATCAGTTTTCATTAACTGCATGTTATGAATGCAGAAATGTATATATGTTCTGTCTTGGGCCAGCTGTGGGTAATAATTTGAGTGAATGCGTTCATATTCACAAATCATTGATAAGTTTGCCAGTACTGTTATGTTGGTCAGTGACTGGCACCTCACAGTCCAAGTCTCAAACTGATCTGAGAGCATTTTAAATAAATAAAGGTTTTACATTTGCTGCATTATTGCCTGTTAGTAATGACAATGTGGTTATTGAAAGTAATAAATCATTTTTGTTTAAATTTAAGCACTGGCCTGTCCATTGTATTTTAGGGTGAGGCGCTGATCTATATGGAACCAGAGAAGCAGGTGATATCACGGTCATCAGACGAGTGTGTTGTTGCCCTTTGTGATCAATGGTGAGTTTAAAAAAGGCCCCCAACATGGGCTGGATGATAACCAGTCTCTTAATGAGTTTGTATTATTTTATACTTTTTGTATTCCCCTCATTAACTCTTAGTGCCTATGATGTGGCTGGAAAGAATATTGATGATTTTAAGCCAGAATTCTCAGGATTAAGATAAGTTTTGTAATACTGCTATGGTTTTTATAGTTATTTTGTTAACTCGAGTTCATTTTATGACTTAAAAACATTTGAGAATAAGGCAGAAATCACCAGTTTGCTGACTATTAAAGCCTTGTCCTATTTAGTTCAGCTACATTTAACAATTAATCAGTATGTATATTTGAATATAGCTGATTATTATACCGTTTTATTATTGGCAAACCTGCAAAAACATTGAAATGAAATGAAAGGTGGCATAAAAACTGTAACATCTTTAACCAAATGTTACATTCCCCTAGCCACACTACTGGGTTGTTTTTCTTCCTTCCTTCCTTCCTTCCTTCCTTCCTTCCTTCCTTCCTTCCTCTTCTTCCTTCTCTGTTTGCAGTTTTGAGGCAGTTTTGTGATTGCTGCAGTTTCCTTGTTTTGCTAATAAAAACAGATCATAGAACTCTTTATAATGCTTTGTACACTTACTCTCTGCTCAGGTACTTGGACTACGGAGACCAAGAATGGAAGCAGCAGGCCTCAGATGTCCTAAAGCAGATGGAGACGTAAGGCTCTCTACTTTCTCTACTTTCCCTTACTGTTGTTGTTGTTGTTGTTGTAGCAATAATAATTGTTTTGTTGTTGATAATAATAATAGAAGAAGAAGAAATGCTTTTGTGAAACCATGGTCTCTGATCTGATTCTGGTTTTTTAATTTCAGTTGGTTGATGAATGAGTCTTTTAAACTCCTTTGTTCATTGAACCCTTTGTAGATTCTGTGATGAGACCAGGAAAAATTTTGAAGCGACTTTGGCTTGGCTTCAGGACCATGCGTGCTCTCGCACTTATGGTCTAGGTGAGATTGTGCACAGGATCCTGAAGTGGAAACACCTGAGAAACATTTATTATCTCCATTTGTGGGAGCTGTTTTTCTTCCTCACTTACAGATTCTTCATTCCTTTCATTTCACAGGCATCAGAAATGTATGATGAGATTTAATCCATCTTTTAAGTTAACATATTTTTTATGTAATGATGTCATCTCTGAAATAAACTATATATAAAGTTTTTCTTAGTGTGTGTTTGAGAGTCTTTATGATATGTCGTTACAGGAACACGGCTGCCATGGGACGAACAGTGGCTGATCGAATCTCTGTCAGACTCCACTATTTATATGGCCTACTACAGTGTGGCTCACTTACTGCAGGGCGGTGTTTTGAATGGTCAAGGCCCTTCACCTCTTGGCATCAAGTATGTCATCCACTCAATCATGTGTACTGATATTTAACAGCAGTGCTGTTCAAAATATTTCCTGCTTTTCTTGTTTATTCTGTCTGGCATATTAGTATTGTTCACTCTGCCAAGATTTAGTGTAGCATTGCTTCTGCTCTTTTATACCGGTTAATCGGTTTTAACTATTAAAAAAAATTACACAGCATCAATGCATCATGAAGCTCTCTTCCATTTGTTCCTTCTCAGACCAGAGCAGATGACCAGAGGAGTGTGGGATTTCATCTTCTTTAAGGATGCACCCTTCCCTAAGACTAACATCCCAAAGGAGAGCCTGCAGAAGCTGAAGCAGGAGTTTGAGTACTGGTACCCAGTAGATGCCCGCGTTTCTGGGAAAGACCTGGTGCCCAACCATCTGTCGTACTACTTGTACAACCACGTAGCCATGTGGCCCAATGACAGGTGCCCGCATTTCTAGTGTTCTTCCAAACACACACTGTCATTAGTGTTTTTGCAGGAAGACAGAAACCAAGCCCATGTTGTCATTTTTACAGTTTTTTTAAAAAATATTTATATTGACAATGGAACTGAAAATAATTTTTAAAAATCAGTGAATTCCTATACTTTACAATGAAAAATTGAGTTTATCTTATATGATGAGCCTGGTGTATGCATTCCTTTTTTTAAATCATCACTCTTTTATACAAGCCTGAATGTGTTCCGTATTTCTAAGTTTCTGCTTCTTCATTTGCCCCTTTGCTCTGCAGTGGGAAGTGGCCGCAGGCTGTCCGAGCCAATGGTCATCTCCTTTTGAACTCTGAGAAAGTGAGGCAGCTTCTCCACTTTATCACTGTTACTGACAATATGTAATTGCTAAGAATCTTAGCGTTTATTGTCATTTAGAATCAAAGTGTTTCATTTGACAAAACAATTCCACGTTGTTCTTCAATCTGTGTTTTTGTTTATTTTTTTTTAAGATGTCCAAGTCCACTGGAAACTTTCTCACCTTGAGCCAAGCCATCAGCAAGTTCTCTGCTGACGGTAAGCAGCTGCCTTTTGACTTTGAAATGTCTGGGCATTTTATGAATGGAGGTTTTTCTGATAGGCCAGAGAGTCAAAATGTGAAATATTTTTGCTACAACTACCAAGTATTTGTAAGACACAGAGTATGAGAGTATGGGTTGTGCCCCTTGTGGTTCCCATTGTCCAGCATGTAGGAGGCAGTGTCGTAATCTTACAGTTGAACAAGAACTAAGTGGTGGTGAAGGATATCTGAAACTAATGACCTGGATGTCAAATGTGAGGAAAAAACTAGTTTCCACCAAATGAACTCAGACCTTTGAGTAGTTCTGTGTACATTCCTAATAAAGACTGGTTTTACTTTTTCCATTTGTTAAATCCCATGTGATTTTTAACATTTGTTAAATAGCTGCACAATTAGGTTGTTTATATGTCACATCTTGTCTGTGAATGGGGGTTTTTGATAGAGAAAGTAGACTGTACTAATTTTGTGGAGCATATCAGTAAATTGGGATGGTATGACACAATACTTAAGCTGCAACATTATGCTACATATGTGGGTTCTGTTTGCCATTGATTTTTGTGTGTCAGGAATGCGCCTTGCCCTGGCGGATGCCGGGGACACAGTGGAGGATGCCAACTTTGTGGAGGCTATGGCTGACGCAGGCATCCTGCGCCTGTATGCATGGCTGGAGTGGGTGAAGGAGATGATTGCCAACCAGGGCAGCCTGAGGACTGGCCCTACAGACTCGTTCAACGACAGAGTCTTCATCAGGTCACAGACCTGTTCCTTAACTGCAGCACAGAACATATTTCAACATGCGGTGGCTTTTCGTGAGAACGTCAAGGTTAAAAGTCAACATATTTGTTGCCTATTGTTTGTCTTGATAGTGAGATGAATGCTGGCATCATCAAAACGGAGCAACAGTATGAGAAAATGATGTACAAAGAGGCTTTGAAAAGTGGTTTCTTTGAATTCCAGGTACGTGTTGCATGTTTTTCCTTACACTTGCTTCACAGGAGCTCTGTGCTTCTTCCTGCCTTGTGCCCTGTGTCACAGTTGTGTTGTTAACGCACGCTGGCAGGCAGCAAAAGATAAGTACCGGGAGCTGGCGACTGAGGGCATGCACAGGGACCTTGTGTTCCAGTTCATCGAGAATCAGACGCTGCTGCTGGCTCCCATCTGCCCTCACCTGTGTGAGCACATCTGGACACTTCTAGGGAAGGTGAGGCTGAAGACTGTGGGACTGCAACCCAGTAGCCATTTTGCTCACAACAAAGAGGATTGTAATAATGTCATCAGAGCAGACACACTACAGGGTCAGTGTGGCATAGTCCTTAGAGCTGCCAGCTTATACTTAAAAGACCTGGGTTCAAATCCCAGTTACCACTCCAGTACCCTTGAGCAAGGTATTTACCCTGAATTGATACACAGCTGGGTAATTTTATTTTAAGTTTCTTTGCTGAATAATGATGAATGATCAATCATGACATGATTTATTCACAAAAGAAACAGCAGACAGTGTAACTTCTGTACTCAGGCTTCAGCTTTTCTGTTTTCCATCAGCCTGGATCCCTGATGAACGCATCGTGGCCTGTGGCCGGCCCTGTGAACGAGGTCCTTATCCGTTCCTCCCAGTACCTCATGGAGACGGCCCACGACCTGCGGCTGAGACTCAAAGCCTACATGCAGCCACCGAAGAGCAAGGTATCCTGCAGTGGCTCTCAAAGCCAGTTAATCGCTGTGGTGGTGGATTAATGGCGATAACAAAAGATTAAAATGTACGCAAACAGAGGAGTATAGAGCACTATGAGGGACTTCGACACTTTCTCATTCAGCTTCCTCAATGGATTGAATTCCCTTTTAAGTTTGAGCACAAGCTTTTCACTCCTTGTTTCAGTGGGCAGCAGGGAGGTATTTCCTCCGCCATTACTGTAATGTGAATTATTCAGCAGCTCATGCTGGAACACAGGGCTCCGTTTCCTTTTCTCAACTTAATTATGGTATGTCTACAGTGAGGCTTTAGTCTTAATGTACGGGCTCATCTCCCATGAACACTTTAATCTGGTATCGATTGTGTACCACCCCCCCCCCGCTTCTTGGCAATCTGTGAAAAGCTGCTGCAATGCCTCATGAGTGACATAAAGGGACTCGACAGCTGTCATGTAAAATGACTTTACGGGTACCTAAGCCCCAGTCGCAGCAAGATGTGTTTTTGTAGTGCTTTTAAAGGGAAACATGCTTTTGGTTTATTCCAACCTATATTCTATAAAACACTAATGAATGATTTAAATAGCTGTTTTTTTTTCCTCTCCCCCCTCTAGTTTTAGTATTGTGAATCTGAATCTGAGGGGTAGTTGCCTATTGCAGCTCACGCTGTCAGTCTGGTGTTGTGAGGGGTGGGGACTGACGTGCAGTTGCCTCTGCATTTTGTACAGAAAGGTGACAACAAGCCTCCAGAGAAGCCGTCTCACTGCACCATCTACGTGGCAAAGAGTTACCCGCCCTGGCAGCACAGCACCCTCAGCTTTCTGGGGAACCACTACAGGGCAAGTATGGCGCAGCAGTTCTGCCATTTCTTCAGCCTAAATGGACCCACCATGCATTCTGCTGGAATCTCAGTCAAATGAAAGTGAAACATGCACATCAATATAGATTATATATGCATGTTTCAGCAAGTCATCAAACCAAGTGCAATCTGGAGCATAGTGAGAGTCCCCTAGATGTGACCCTTTGCTACAGCAGAGAGGAAGGGGACAGTAAGTGCTTGAAGAGGTCTCAGGGTATACCACCTCCCCCCTGGTCTCTCTGCTGCCATAGTGGGAAAGGTGGGCAGATGTGCGAATTAAGGCTTCTTGTTGGCAATCCTCATTTCAGTGGAGGCCAGGTGACAGGGCTGGAGGTTGTGGAGTTATGAGATGTTGTGTATAGAAGAGAGGAACATTCCTTTTTGATTAGGAACTTGCCTGTGTGTGTCCAGGCTAATGGTGGGAAGCTCCCTGATAACAAGGTGATAGCAGGGGAACTGGGTGCTTTGGCAGAGCTGAAGAAGTACATGAAGAGGGTGATGCCTTTTGTGGCCATGATTAAGGTAAGACTAATTTTATGCCAAACTTCCTTTGTTCCAGCATCTTGAGACCGGTTGTTATGTGTGTGATGCCACTGGTGTTTGTCATCAGTGCACAAGGGATTGACCCCCCTCGGGACTCTGATGTGTTTACTGTTTGGACATATTAGTGCTTCTGTGAAAGGCTCTTTAAAGTCAATTCTAGTTGTTTGGGGCTGAGAAACCTGGAGAAGTTGGTGTGAAAGCCACTAGCTTACCCACTCACTGTGGTGTTCAGGAAAACCTGGAGAAGAACGGGCCACGGGTTCTTGACCTGAAACTGGAGTTTGATGAGAAAGTGGTCCTCCTGGAGAACATTGTCTATTTAACCAACTCCCTGGAGGTAAAGTAGCTTTTATATCATGGTTTTTAATATTTTTTTTTGGTGCATGTATCTTTGTCCTTTGGGTTATAAATAAATCATGCATGCTAACTCTTTCCCCAAGAGCACAGCAAAAGTGTTCTAACCAGTTTGTTCCCTCAGCGGATTTATTCTGAGAAGTGTATCAGTCTCAGAATAGAGAAGTAAGATCTGGTTATTTAAATGTCTTTCTGCTGTCACTGTGGCTTTGTGCAAGACCACAAAGAACAATGGTCCTGTTATTTCTGTTCCAGTTGGATCAGATAGATGTTGTGTTTGCTTCGGAAGCTGATGACAAAATAAAAGAAGACTGTTGCCCGGGGAAACCATTCAGCGTCTTCAGAACCGAGGTACATCAGAAGTTAAGATGTTAAATGGAAACTGCCAGGCATACAGTCGGACTGAGGTGCAGCACTACTCAGCAGAATATACAGAATAATCCATTTGCTCATAGTGAAGTTCTCCAGAGCTTTTCATCCTGGACATTTGATCTGCCCATCCTTTATAATATCCTTTTGTCCACGTCAGGGTTGTGGTAGGCTGGAGCCTATCCCAGGATCATAGGGCGTGAGGCAGGGCACACGCTGGAAAGGATACCTGTTCACAGCAAAGACAATTTAGAGTCACTAGAGTGATCTGAAACACGGGTATGGACTGCTGGTTGAGACCCGAACACAGGGAGAATATACAGACTTGAAAAACAGAGCCAGGTTGAGACCTACATCCCTGCAGATGAGAGGCACCAGGTCACTGTGCCTTCTGTGGTATTTGAATGTGAGCTGGTTTGGTGTAGTGATGTCTCACTGCAGAAACGCTGCTCAAAAAGTCATTGACTGTCCAGTGGCTCAATTGATATTAGTGGTTTGAACAGTTATCTTCTGGTCTGAATTTAGCACAGTGAAAAATGAGAATTTGTTGCTTATTCCTACAGTCGAGTGTTTCTGTGTCCCTGGTGAACCCCCAGCCTGCCAATGGCCTCTTCACCACCAGGTTGGACATCCGCCAAGGGGACACCAAAGAGAGCATTATTCGAAGGCTCTCTAGGGTGAACCGAGTAATTAAAGGTCAGTCGTATCAAAGTTTGTGCAGAGATCTATTTGAAAACATTTTAACACACTGATGTTTACCCCCACATGGCACAGATGGATTCCATGGTACTGCTACAGACTAATATTTCACTGTTGCTGCCATTGTGTCCTTCAGATCTGGCACGAGTGAAGCTGATGCGGTACGAGGACCCGGTTTTGGGGCCACGCCGGGTGCCTGTCCTTGGGAAGGAGGAACAGGGCAAGTTGCTCATCTCAGACAAATCCACCTTCCAAGTGGATGTCGCCGCTAAGAAGGTGTTCTTGACAGACAATGGTCTGAGTGTGGACATAGGGGACACGCTCATCTACCTGGTACAGTGAAAGTGACAGGAGACACTCAGGTTGACCACAGTGTTTTGAAACACGTTACAGCTGCAGTGAGCATAGCTGTCCTTCCAGCTCTTCGCAGGATGCAAGTTAAAATCGATCGTTCAGAATTGTAATAATTCCTTTCGACTATTTTGTCAGTATTTAAGAAGTGGTCTTTAGTAGTGTGCTGTCCAGAAGCATCTCAGTTTTGCTCCTTTTTATACACTCAGTTGTCCTGTGTAATAAAGCCAGATGCTGCTACACTGATTTATTTTCCTTGCATTGTAATTCTTAATGAGCTGATCCACGACTGTATTGTGAACTTAAACATTTGCCAAGTCAGCATAAGCACTCATTTTATTGGTCAAGCACGTGCACAGAGGTGGTGAGCTCAGCAGACAGGACAGATAGTTGTTCTAATAACTTATCCAGAATGGCACCTACACCAGTCTGCATAGATGACTTCCAATATCAAAGTCTCCAGTTCAGAACAGTCATCCAATGCAACAATGTAAATTTGGGATAAAAACGTGGGGACGCATTTAAGAAAATTCACACAAAATGATTTATCGATACAGAAAATGAATTGTTTACATCACAACCACTGATTAATATTGTGCAGGGCCACGTCAATGCAATTAAAATTTTCTGGATCTGGATTGTTCCAGACCGCCACAAAAATAGGAAAAAAATAACTAGAAGAAGACATTGTATAAGACTTTTAATTGTTTAGCTTTATTGGAGAAAGTAACTTTATTGATGTGTAAAATGATACTGTGTCTCAGAACCATCCACCCATTGCCTTTGTTAGTTCCAGTAAAGTAGCACAGCGCCCCCTAGTTCCCCTGCAGCCTGGTTCTGCTACATCCATATTGGCATCTTATGTAACTGCCTACACTGCAGCTTTCAATGACAGTACTGACTTCATTTTATTAGGCACATTACGTGGTCATTATACATTACATAAGTGATATTGAAGTACATAGTGCAGTACTATTCTGCACTAGTGAAAAATACTACACTTAAATTACAATTTTCATTTCCTGGTCTTTCATCATCCGGACCCCCATATTAGTCCAGAAAATTGAGGTTACACGGGGACAAACAAATTGGCTGAGACAGTGGCTGATTCATATTTACAGCCTCAGTGCCAATGCTGTGTTGTAATTAAAGCTACTGGTAAATGAATTGATCCAGTAGAAAAACATGACTGGATTTGGGAAGAGAATTTTTTGTAATACACACTTAGACAATATCTTACAATGTTAGATGCACGACCTTAAAAACAATCAACACACAGCAATGTACCACAAACACACAGGATAATTTTGTCTCTAATTCACCCGAGAGAGACTCGGACTACGGGAGGAAACTCACACAGACACTGGGGGGGGGGGGGGGG
>UFQX01000020.1:1729524-1740800 GCA_900497675.1 Arapaima gigas
GGGGGGGGGGGGGGGGGGGAGATAAGTAAACAGAGCTGGATTCAAACCCATGACCTGTGAGGAGCCAGCTTTTAATGCTGCTCCACCATTATGCTGCCTAAATACCACAGAACTTCTGCAAGCTGTAAGTTTGATGTAAAAGTATGCTGGAGCACAATGGAAATCACTCAGACTCCGTGTGACCGTGTCCCTCGACCACTGTGTGAGCTCCAGTGGTCATCCAATGGTGAGCTCATCTCAAATGTACTGCAGGAAATGATACACTGTCCAGTTTCATTTAAGTGAAGCGGTTTATTTCTGAAGATGTTTCACTGTCTCATACAGGCAGAAAATGACAGAATGTAGAGCTGCAGGAACAATACAAGTGGCAGTAAAGATGACAACATGCAGTTGGTTTCAACCAAAATAATAATTAAAAGAATGTAATGAAAAATTCAGAGCAAGGATCATAATGAGGCCCTGTTATCTTGTGCAGCACTGCAGAAAGGTTGGGGATCCATTGTACTGGGGACTAAAAAATGGATGGAAAGCTTTTTAAAAAAGCAACGAGGAACTGCGTTCAGAATGAAAGATGAATCCGACAGTATCCAACAATGGCAGGAAAAGTCAGACATTTACAATTTTTCACGGAATCCAGTCACACTTTGTACAGTCGCACATCAAGCCAAAGACATTCTCGGGTCTCCAGGTAGTTCATCCACAAGAAGGCAAAAACACACACAGACATACACACCAAAAAAAAACCAGATTATGTCAGACAGTGAGAGAAATAAGTAAAGAAATCCTCAGCAATCATTACTGAACTAATGAGATAAAACAGCAAAAATCACAAAACCTACCAGAGTGCAGTAAATTGCATTATGGTCACGACTTAACACGATCATCATTTCCCACCTTTTGCTTAAATCCACATACCTCAAGTGCATGAGATCCTAAAGACAGAAAGGTAACATTTTTACATGTGGACAGAAGCAACAGTTTGGTAATGTCAAGAAGCAGACGAGGGCTGATCATAGTTATTAGTGTCAGAAGGCAGGCAGAGGGTCAAACATCACTGATCAACAACCACGCAGCAGCAACAACACACTGGTCTCATCAGCCAAGTAATGACAACCATGACTGAGGAACACACCACATGGCACATGTGAGGAATGCTGGCAATGACTCGTCACTGATATGTACACGTGCACCGTCCTCGTGTGTGGCACATGATGCATCGCATATGCTTACAGGAAGAACCCCTCACTAGCAGCAGCATAGAAACACAGTCGGTGTAAGGAATCGTATTTACCAAACTCCAGGTAACCCTTTCTACAAAAATAGGAAATACTGATTGGGGGAAATCATTTTTTGGCCTGAGTTTGAGATTTTTTTTGATCGCATTTAATGTGTCAAAACACTACACATTTGCAATTTTGTTCTGCAAATATTTTTCACTACAATGCATCCCATCATCATCCATCAGCACAGAAGTTGTGTTTACGTTAAATTTCAAAGCCCCATTTTATGCATTTTACTGTTTACATTTTGAATTACTGAGGCTGAGAAGAATGTGCAGTAATCACAGCGTCATCTTTACAGTTAGTTATTTTGTACCACTCTGCCACCTCACATAACTGGTCACTAAAACCCGACCAACTGGCAATAGCAGTAGTCACACGGGATTTCAAAATGCCACCAAAAATGTTTCATATGTACACTGCTAACGCCTGCAGTTTATAACCATCACAAATGATGACGCAAACTTCTGACGTTCAACCGAAGACTGTCACATCTGTGTTGGTAGATGGTTGCACCGCACCACTAAAAACAGAACACATCAGACCCCCTTTGGACAGAAATATCTTCCCAAGTCTTTAATTTCAATAACTGAAGGAACCAGTTTCAAGCAATGTGACCTGTTGGCCACATGCAGAGAGGCGTGTGTGAAAAAGGATTTCAGTAGCGCAACCTGATAAAAGTATGGAAACTGTGATAAACTTGTTTATATGCAAAGTTCACCCTGACTCTTGCCTTTTGGTTTTGCGGTGCATCAGTATGAGAGGACTGAAATGTCAGCTTATTCTTTAAAAGTGCATTTTCTCTTATTAACACAATGTAAAATATTACATAGTCTGTTTTATGCGTTTTTTAAAAAATATATAATTCAATGTGTACACCTGCCAAAATAAGCAGAGATGATTCGTTTATCATCGAAATGCCATTTTTGCGTGTGACTTAAGTGTGAAAGGGTGCGATCAGATGATCTGTCCCTGTGCCTGGAGGTGACATGAAGTTGACCTGCTCTACAGTAAATACACTTCTTTACATCTGTGGACAGGGGGTACGTGCGCTGTGGCAATCCGGAAAAGGCACCTCCCGGCTCGTGGGGTCACCACCCCTCCAGCAGTCAGCTGAGCTGCTTGTCTAGGACTTCCTGCAGGCCGCTACGGACGAGGCTCGTCTTGCCGCTCTTCTCCTGGGTTGCCGGCAGCCAAGCATCCTGCCGAGGCCTCTGCGCCGCCCCTGACTCGCCCTCTTTCACGTGGGAGTCAAAAACCGAGACCCTTTGCCTGCAAAAGCCGCCAGGCAAACAGATCGGACAAGGACAGGCGCAAACAGCACAAAAGCATGTTAGACAACTACGCTCGGATTATTGAGGATATCCACATAATCCCTTTCTAACACTGGAGGCAATTGATTTTCCCTGTGCAACTGCAGAAGGTTATGACTGCAAATGAGACTTCTAGTACACAAAAAACATTGCAAGCTTTGTGCATAATAAACATAATACAGGTAAACAAAAAAAAAATAACATTATTAAACTCAATGTTACAGCTGGAATAACAAATAAAACGTAATCAGTGTTTTAGCACCGTAAAGCTATTAAGGCTTTTTGCTATAATTTATTTTGCCCTCTAGTCCAATACAAACAAAATCTTACGGCAAACAATCCTTATCCTGAGCCGCAGCCTAATCGTGAGGCAGCAAAGGGTCTGTGTGTGTGGCGCAGCGAAAAGCTGCGACTAGTTTAAATGCAATGCGCTGGTGTTACAGAACGTGCCGTGTTCTCTAACATAACTTGCATTGATTATACTTTAGTGTAATTGAATTATAAAGGTAAAATTCTGTGACAGAAACACCAGTAACTGGATGAGCCAGATAGCTGATCCAGAGCAGAGGAGATGCTACCTGTAGCTGCCGGACTGCAGGTTTGATGATAGGCCAGTTTTGTAGGTGGATGGCAGGCTGTCTCCTGTGATGGCGTTCTGGCTCATGGCCTTCTTATGTGCTGGTGGCTTGTTGTCACTGCTTGGGGACCCAGAGAGAGTCTGACTTCCCCATGCTTCTGCTGTCAGCCCCCCAGCTTCAACGCTAAAACTGGTCTGACCCTCTGAAGGCAGGGAGGTGCCCCTTGTTGCAGCTGTGGCAGTGTCCTGAGTCATAAATCGCACCGACTTTATGGGCTGAAAGTTTAAAAAAAAAAGTCAAATGTCACAGATCACACATATTCCTCACACTATGAAAACAGAAAATCTACTAATTCAGATAAATACGTTATTTACTATGTTGACGGTGGAGCTTCACCTTGTCTGCGCTGTTCTTGTAAGAATCTGGTTTCACCAGGATGGACTGGGGACCTGCATTGACCTGCTTCTCCAGAACCTCTTTAGCAGCTGCTTCTCGAAGGTCCTGTGTTACGGTGCTGCCAGCAGAGGGCGGTGTTGCCTCGTAAAGGTAGCACGGAGGCCTGCTGGGGTTTGCAGGGAGGGTGCTCCTCATTTTGGATGTAGTGGGTGTGGAGGCAAAACCCTGGGTCTGCACAGAACCCACAGAGGGAGTTGTCGACTGGGGACGGACGATGGAGGACGGTGGCACTCGAGTTGACAGGCTTGCTTGAAGCGTGGGGGCTGAGAGCACAGGAACATAGCAGCACGCAACCAAGTGTCATTTGGATGTTACAAATGAAAGGGCTCATCTTGAGCATGAACAAAAAGTAGCTTCAGGAGTAGATATAATGCTAATGTTTGGCGTTTTCTTGTTGAGCTCCTTACACTTCTTGCTGAACTGGGCCCAGAAAGGCTCTCATGTTGTACAGACACCATCTAGCCCGGAGGACCCACTCACCCCTATGTGGAGGATGAATGGTCCGCCTGAGAGAGGCTGGCTGCGCTGCTCGTGCTACGCTTGCAGAGAACATCATGGGGGCCACTGTCGTAGCGACTGCAGAGCCCTGTCCACCTTGCCGGACCGCCCCATTCACTCCAGCTTTGTCCACGGTAACTGCTGGAACCAGGGCCTTCGACGTCACGGACCCCTTCGCTGCCACTGCACTCAGTGCTGGTTGAGCAGATTTGGCATCCAAGATCCTGGCAGATGTTCTGTGGTGAAGAGCAAATGTGAAAAAAAAAACCGTTCCCCATATGTTACTGGCATTCACTTACATGCCATACTGTAAAATTAAATAAATTTTTAAAGATGCTTGATATGAGAATTCTGTGCCGGTGACAATATCTGACAGTTTCTATGTAACTATCGGTTGACACATCTTTAAAAAACAGAAAAATGGGACTAGATCCGCCTGGATGTGAATTACAGACAAATGTAACCTTTATTTTTGTCACATTTCAGTTTTTCACACTGTGTACAATTGTTGAAATAACTGGCATCTACTGAACCACATCTGACTGGCTCTCCTTAAATAGAAAAACGCTGTTCCCACAATTTGCTTATTTTAGATGGAAAAAGCTTAATCGAAATAAAGAAAATTGAAAAATAAGGGGTAAAATGATACACTGATAAAGAAATAACACCACTGAACTGCAAACTGTCCTGGAAGTGCACCCTTCCATTTTTTTTTTAAATTTATTTATTTATTTTTTTTTTTAAAACAAAGGGTGCATTCTTCTAATCGAACAAGAGCATCTCTGCCTTGGCACAGAAGATTCTTTTTTTGCTTGACTACATTACAAGACATGCTGAACAATCTTTCACTGTCAACACTAGTCACTCTCACTTACTTCCTACTACTTACTTACAAAAACTTCCACACCACAGACATTTCTGCGCTGTAGTGCAGTGTCACAGAATTGCTTTGCTCTTCCGGAACAAAACGACATCATCAAATACCGGCTTTAAATATCAGTCAAATTTAAGCATCAGCCCAATGGTGATAAAATTAAACAATCATCGGTCGATACTGACGTGATTCTGATGTCATCACGTGTCTGAAAAAAATTTCATGAATGCGAGTTTGAAACAGGTCGACAGTTTAATCTCATGGGACTGCGCAACCACGTCACGTTTTAAACAATTCTCTAAGTGTAGTCATGCAATCTTGTTTATTTACCATTGTAAACTAACAATAATTCCCTGCTCTGTTTAGGGTGACAGCAAAGGAAAAAGAGTCAGTTTCAGCAGGAAAAATAATTCATGCTTGATGTGTCAGGAGGGTCACAAAAGCACATCCCTCTTTCCTTTAAACACCTAGTCTACAGCTTTATGCAGTATATTAAAAAAAAACAACTTTCGAAGCACTGTTCATATAAATTTTGCTTTACAATAAACATCATAAAATAATCAAAAACAAATCTAGGTAGTTTAAAAGAACCAGCACTGAGATAAAGTAAAATAAAAATATTAAAATGTTATATTAGAGTAGCTTTTTTTTTTTTTTTTTTTTTTAAATACAGGTATCCAGAGAACTTGCCAGTCTAAGATACAGTGAGATTTTGTTCCATAATTTCTGTACATAGTAACAGAGAGCTGCCTCTCCAGTCACCTTGAGTCTAACTTTTGGAATATAAAATAAATGTGATGGGAGAGCATGGCTCACAGTTTACTCTGACAGGCATTCTTTAGCATACTCTGCTGCTCTTCTTTTTACAGCTTTGTAAACTAGCAAAGACAAAAGCAAAGCTCAAGATCCTCTACAACCTAATGTGCTTCTCAGACTGCCATGCACGACCTAGTCCCTTACAGAAGGCAGTAAAAAGGTGTGATCTTCACACCTGAGGTGACACGCTGTTTGGCTATGTGAAGGAGGTCCTCTCACCTGAGCACCGGTGTGACATAATTGGCAGGCAAGATGCCCACCTTTCCCGTTCGCAGGGACAAGGCCCGGAGCCAGCCTTCCCGGAACCTGCCGTAGACGCCCACCATCTCGCCCTGGCGCAGCTCCAGCTCCTCAGGGCGACGAGGGGAGTAGGAGTAGAGTGCCGCACACCTGGAGAACGGTTTAAAGTGAGATAACACTTACACCTCCATGTACAGATCCTGACGACAGCAAAACAGTTGGTATGGACACATACACACACTCGCCTGTATGCACATACACTCACGCACAAGAAAATGCAAAATCAAACACATGCAAACAAAACACACAAACAATCCCAAACACACAGCCTGCAACTCCCCCAAAATATTTTTGAAATCATCGATTTATTTTCCTCAGCATCTGAGGCCTTGGAGCACAGCTGCGTGTTTTTTGTCACCTCTGAATCAACACTCGAGCTAAGTCTGGACCTCCTGTGCAGGCCTCCATTGAAATTCTGAACATTTCTTCTTCAAAAGGACATGAAAAACAGCATCACTTTTGAAGGGGGGGGGAAAGAAAACTGATTCAAACACAGCAGGAGAAAAGAGGGTTCCATGATTTAACATGATTGACGGATCTCTCCAGCAGCAGCCAGAAGAGAAGATGCGAGAAAAGGACGTGCACTTTGGCGACACAAGGATTATTTTTTTTTTTGTAGACAGGAAAACTTGTCAGAAACAATCAGTGTATGTGAACCAGCACTTTAATATTTGAGACGGCCAGAGAGGAGGAGACCGAGGCTTGTCGCCCTGTTGCACAGTCCGTCACCTATTTTAGGAATCGCAAATCCAGCTGCACCCTAGTCAGCCGTTCTCGCCAACAACCATAGCGGAATGTGAAGTCTAAGATTGGCACCTGAAACTACAACATAAAAAAAATGTAAAACAATGAGGAGGGAACGGTTCTATTCCTGCTACTGAGGGAGTGGAGCCTCTCCCTTTGCCATTGACGGAGCCATGAGAAATGCAATGTGGAACATGCTGAGGCAGTTGAAACCTGGCAGTCAGCTGCAGGCTACAAAGCCACAGCCAGGGATTCCTCTGTAGGCCTCAGAAATACAGCAGGGCTGTGATTGTTGGCTACACGGCTCAGGCATTGGTGGTGTGTGCCCATGTAAGAACAAGTCACGTGGGGGGTTTTGCATGGCTGACTGTCATGGAAAAGCTGTCCCTGGCTCCATCTGCAAAACCAACATTTAACTTTGGATATTTAATATTTGTTGGCACAAGATTTATTACGGCTGTGCCATGGTTACATTGCAAAAGATCCACTATTGGATAACGTTCCACGTTTCTGATGGACCCTCCTGTACACTTCTTTTCATTTCCACAGAGGAGCCTTTTAATACATAAACAGACAAAGGGACATTGTGTAGTTGTCTGAGGAATGAACAAGAAGTGTCATTAAGTGAAATACAAAAAAATGGGAAATTTGAAGATTAGTAGAACTACAAATTTATAAATCCCAGCACTGAGTCACTCTGGAAAACAGCAGCAGATTATTATTATTATTATTATTATTATTATTATTATTATTATGAAGATAAAGAAGAAGAAAAATCTTGTACTGTAAAGGTTCAGTCAGTCTTTTTAAAACGTCTGTTTACATGTTCAGCATTAAGATCCATTCAGTCCAAACAGTAATTGTTAGACTGCAGGCACAGCAGAGCAGAGAACACCAAAACACCACCACACTGAACACAAGAGCCTGGCGACGCCACTTACACACTGATGGAGAGCTGCTGAGTGGAGGACTGCTTGCTCTCAGCAGAGGCCAGGAGGGACTGGGGGTTCACAAGTGCCATGGTGATAATGGGAGGCGACTCATAGTTGGTCCTGCACTCTCCAGAGGCTGAAGTGAGAGCCTAGACCACAGCAGGAAGAGAGCTTGTTTAACGTGGGTAGAGATGGACCCCAAATGCTCTAGCTGCCCCCAGAGCTTATGTGAGAGTAACATTGTTGGCTCCACACACCTCTGTCTGTGATGTGCCAAAATGCCTGTCTATTCAGTCAGTTATCAATTATTTAAGAGTTTGCAGTGTTATTTGCTTCAAAATGTATAACTCAAACAACCTGTATCTCAGGCCTGTGAACTCACCAAGCGCAGTATTATCATATGATCTTTCTGCAACCCAGAGATTTTATCTTGCAAAACTTTTTCCTGACAAGATGTACAAAAGTACATTTTCCCCACAGTGTGACAGAATATGTGATATGCGACCTCATACTGCTGGGTGCAGCAATAATGTTGTTTGAGTCAGCATGGGGGGGGGGACCCTGCATGTTTCTGTAACTCATTTTTACAGAATAAAAACAAAATCTATATTCAGAATTTTTGTTCTATTTCTAAACTATTACTCTTTATACTGGATAGGGACTATGCCTTCTGGTTTGCCTAATTTTTCCTTAAAAGATACATAGGAAATATTAGCAGAGACAAAAAAAGTATTTTTTACATTATTTAACTCACTGTTTCATCCATTTTTCACTGTTAAAAATACCTAACTGGACCAAATCATGGTAAGTATCTTGCTGAAAAATGCCACAGCAAGATTGAGGATTGAAGCCTTACATAAGTCCTTCAAGCAGAAGGTTAAAGCTGTAACTGCTACACCGCCTCTTGTCCCATGAGGACAAGAATGTGTACAGCAATTAACAAACCTGGACTGGTTCAGTTGCGTTATTAAAATATTCTACAGTATATTTGGAGAAAATCTGATACAGCATGATTTATTACATCAAATCACAAACTACAAACTAAAGGAGGAAGTGTGAGGTGCCAAAACCAACTAGAATCATAAGAGATCAAAAGTTGCACTCCATCAGTGTCTCTGCATGGCAATGAAGACTTGAGGATTAATGGAACCCTTATTACTCTTTCAAGGTTTGCTGCCTGTAATGAAACTGTACAGGCCTGCAATGCTAATGGCTGCCTTTCCAGGGATCAGAATGACTATGTAAGGAAAAAGATCTGAACAAGCTTCAGCCACGCATTCCAATAGATCAGCTTACTTCTCTCCCTTTTACACAAATAAATACAAAAAAAAATTTACCTTTGTTCTCTAAAGAAAAAGAAAACAAACCAAGTGCTATATATAGAAGATGCTGTGCTCTTTGGCTGATCTAACATGAACGCTGGCAGCACGGTGCAGTGACGCCAGACCCTCGAGTGTGTGATAGGAAGGGCTGGGTGGCCACAACTATTTATATGAGTTAAGAGAACAGAATGCCTGCACTGCTCCTCCTATGCACAGCAGGCACCACAGTGGCATTACAGAAGAGCTGCAACAGCTGCAGGGACCAAGAGGCCAGGCAATTAACTGTACAAAGGCGGCAAACTGGGCACAGCCTGACCTCACTGGCAACTTCACTACTGCATGTCACATCTCACTGTTAACCATCCCAAAACAAGGGCCTCTGAAGGGAGCGAGAGCCCACCCAAAGCGAGCAGACGACTGCCCATGTCTGAGCGGATTGCCAGTTTTAGTAGCTCTCCTACAGAGGGTCACACCTGTAAGGTTAAGGGCCTGGAAACACCAACATCTCGGCTGACACGATCTGGGCTGAATACTGCTAAAAAAAGGACAAACAGTTACATAAAATGGTTATATAAACTAAAAAAAAAACTACTCTTGAGGAGCTGCTTGCTATGATTCACATCCGTAGCAGCCCGTTCGTTGCATTTATGTCACACAACCTTCAGAGGACACAAACTTTGAACTTTCCTGCCTGTCTCAACAGAAGCATGTCTAAAGTGGTGCTGCAGACCTGCACTAATCTGAGACCAATTTGGAAATGCCTATCTCAGGCACATTCCTCTTTGCAGTGTGTGTGGGGGCAAAGCTGGGACACCTAGAGCAGAAAGGGCACAAGCACGGGAGCAACACAAGAGGAGCATGGAAGGAACACAGTATTATAAACTCTGCAGCAAAGCTGCAACCCCAAAAACAAGGGCACAGTGTTGGCCCCATTTAGTCCAACTTAATATACACGCCATCTTGAATTCACTTGACTGAACGTAGTCGTAGGTGACTAAAGGAAAACAAACATTTTTTCCCTCTTCTACCCAGCAACGCTGTTTGGTCCATTTTTCCAGGTTATTTTAATTTCAATAAGAAAAACAGGCTGTCCTCACTGAGACACATTGACACCCCACCGGTGTAAAGTTGCCCAGAAGTTGAACTGCCCCTGCTCTTTGCAGACCACCTGCAACTAGGGATGTCAGATAGTGTTATCGGATTTACTGGATTAGCTTAAAAATAGCACAACGGAAACTCACGACTGACACACTTTTACTTAGGTGCGATGGCAATGGAACAACAAAGCAACATTTACATTACTGCAGTACACCCAAAAAAGTGCAGCGATATCTCCTTGACCTGGACTGTTGTGGGAATCAAAAATGGAAAGTAAAATCCATGAATGATTAAGAGTGAGCCTGTGGGCAGAGCAGCCGCTGGGGCCAGGCTGGCTCGTCTATAATGGAAAAGGCTGATTTGCGGGAGAGTCAACTGCTCAGCCAAGGGGAATGAGCTTCAGAGCGGATAAGAAGATGACAGTTACGTAACAGCTTCGTGAGTCACAGGTCCACAAGGGCTCAACAGAAGAGCGTGCCTATGGCCTCCCTTTGCATTCCTTAGCGTTTATAATTTTCTAAATACATGTCGATGTAACGTCCACAGAAACAAACATCGTGTCAGTGCAAAGTCACGTGATCACATATATGTATCACACCTGAAAAGCTTCACCCAAAAAACAAACAAACAAACAAAACAAACAAAAATAACCACGATCTGTCATTAAGGTCTACTTTTGACTTTATAGCCTAAGTGTGTAGCATCAGAGATGGCATTTGTATTTTGTGGACTCTTGTCCTTTCCCTTGTGCCCCTGCTTTTTCCCTGTGACAGAGAAAAGTGGAAAGAAGCCAGAGACGGGGAAAAAAAAGTGCAAAAGCAACATCCGTTGGCACCTTCCCTTTTCAGCCCACCTCACCACCTAAAAACAATCCCCCAGACGCTTCCCAATCGGGGGGGGGGTGTCTCATTCACAAGTGCTTCTGACAAGCTGAATCTTGGTTATGACTTGGTTTTCTTTCTTTCTGTGTAGTTATTGCTCCTTGTGAATAAAGGGAACCACCCATTCAACCACCGTCTGTCATACAACACTATTGTTCAGAACCCCCCCCCCCCCCCAAAAAAA
>UFQX01000020.1:1750559-1798557 GCA_900497675.1 Arapaima gigas
AAAAAAAAAAAAAAAAAAAAAAAAAAAAAAAAAAAAAAATGTATGCAAAGCCATATAAAGACAAATGTTGGTTTCTATTTATCAAGACCTGAGGGGTCATCACGAAAATGTACAGTAATAAAAATGGGTAAACGAAAATTATCTTAATACAACTACATTAGAATATGAAAAGGGCACAGCCAAGGGCCAGAGGAACAAACAGCAAGTCACAAATGCCTTCCCCCATGTACAGCAGGAGGAAGCTGGAATGTAAACCATGTTCACACACAAACACCTCACTAAATGGCTCCTTAAAAAGCTGAAGCAATTTCCCACACTAGTGATCCTACTCTTTCACTGCAAGCCATGAGAATTCCGTCATTTAAAACGCAGGCAGCAACTCGGGTTTTTTTTTTTTGTAATTAAAAACAAGGATTAACCGCAAATGTAACTTTTACAATAACATTGAAAAGGCCTGATCATACAGTACAGTGTGAGGGAGCCACAGTCCTCGAACACTAGTGTAAAAAAAAAAAAAAAATCCATCTTACACATGCCTCCTGTTAAAATAAAAAAATACATACACAGAGTATGCCAACACCCTAAGGGATCTTCTGTGTATAAAACACACATAAAACATTAACCATGATCTATGATGCTCAAACATAAGTGGGTGTTTTGCAGATAACACACAAACAATCGCAACCACACTCTTCAGACACCTGAAGCAATAAAGGGGAATGAATAAACAATGGTATGAAAAAATGCAAGGAGACCACAATATTTTTCAAAAAAACAAAAGTAGGTCAAGGCTGCATAATAATAGCAGTTTGTGCAGCGGCACAAAAACTTTTGGGCTCCAAGTGAAATTAAGAACCTGCTTTCTGTTGAGAGCAAAGGGATGCGTATCTTTGTTTCATGCTGCAGTTTAATCCAATCTGACTGAAGGCACTTGAAGTACTGTTTGGCACAAAGGGGCAAGTTCAAAATTTTCTCCACTGCTTCATAAAATTTTCTTGCGGTCATCATGTAAGACTAATTTGTTCCAGTAAGATTGATTCTCTGTGATGCAACTTGCAATGCCAAATTGAGAGAGAAGGGTCATAGCTAAATAAAATGGAAAGTGAACAAGTACAGTATGTACAGACACAAATTGTGTTTTTGCTCCTAAAGTGCACATTTCTGAGAAGCCTACAGAACTTCTAACCACTGATCTCACAAAAAAAAGCAACTTTAATGAATAAACGGACCAATGTCATAAACAGAACTGATAATCAGCATACCAAGGAATTGTGAATAAACAACAGACAAAAGTCAATTTATCAATAAAATGTGGTTCCCCACACTAGGTTATAGGTCCAAAACCAAAAACCTTAAGGTTCTCAGTTCTGACTCCCATGTGGTGGAAAAAGCTCCATCTCTTTGGGTCTCACCATCTCTCACTCGGTACTGTAGAATTACTCTCAATGTTCAAGAAACATCTTTTTCAAATCCACTTCTATCCTGATCAACTCCATAAACTTTTACTACATTATCATTTACAAAAAAGGTACTCCTTAAAAATTCCACATGCAGCAACCCATGTAATGGTGGCCAAAAACTGTGGCAGTACACTAACTGACAACACTTCAACAATCATGTCTCTTCGCATGTTGGTGAAATGCACATTTGTTTTCTCTGAGTTGTATTTGTTGGGGAAAAGCTTCTGCTAAACAAATCAATGTAAATACAGCACAAAGGCAGAAGGATGTAATATTTACCAAGGGTGACCATGTAGCACTAAGAAACTGTAAAGGGTGACAAAGTCTTCCAGCATTCAAGAGAACTACAATGCAAATAGAATGTTTAATTTTCTAATGAACTTTCGTTGAGGACCTCAGGCATAAAATAGAGTGATTCAAAAAGAACTGAACATTTTCAAAGATTTATTACTAAGTAAATATCACAGAAACATGTAGTTTAACTTTCAAATGGCAAATTCTGAGAATAAAAATTAAGGGAATCTACTACATGTTCATGCGTTTTTGAATTACCCTGCGCTTTTTGCCAGATATGTAACAGTACTGAGTATTTTGTATCTTTGTGAGAAACATTTGGGCTGTTGCTTTAACATGTATAGAAAGAGACCAATCAAGCTGTTTGTTGAAAGTCTTTCGAACAGTTGAACACTGTTCCCCTGTTCCTGTGTCCCATCACATTCGCAGAACAAATATATCAACATTACAGATTGGCTGTACTGTCAATAGACAGCTGACTGGATACTTGCCCCATCAAGGTGCTTCTTTCGCCCCTGTGTCTGTCGCAGCGTTGAGTAGCGGACCTCCTTGCTTCTTCTCACAGAGAGCCCCTGACCAGGAGGGACCCCGTACCTGAGGGTTCCATGTCTTGCTGTACCAACTGGCCCCTGGCGGAGCCCTTCCAGAAGCCGAACCAGCAGCAGGTTGGTGGGCAGCTCCTCCACACCTTCAGACACTGGTACTCGGCATTCTGGGCAGCGCAGCCCGGCGCTGGACACTGCCAACCTCTGCAAACACGGCTTGCAGAAGGTGTGCTGGCATGGCAGAACCCTGGCACTCACATCTAGTGGCTCAAAGCACAGAGGACACTCCAGAAGGTCCAGCATAGCTAGGTCCTCCATTGTGCCTGGCACCTCCACCCAAGCAGCTCTCAAATCACTCCAACTTTAAGATGCTGAAAGGAATTATTAAAATAAACAAAATAAATAAAGTAAATAAAAATATACAACACTGTCAGAGGCTGATTAGTAAATGAGCTTGTACCATTTTAACAGGACACACCTGTTGAAATAAACATCCTATATATAGATAGTCATTATAAGCTGCCTTGGAACAAGGTGACAGTTAAATAAATAAACAAACTTCCCCATAAAGGAGTACTATAATTTGTTCCACAAAAAAAATTATAATCTCCATTTCAATACATTAAGAGTCACCTTTGATACTAAAGCCACGAGTGGCTTTCACCTGGCAGTTACCTGCACAGCTAAAAACATTTACAATGTACCAGTCTGAGACACCTGTCCTCTAGGCTGTTGCTCTTATTTTGTTTTAAACATAACAACATGAGTCGGGATGTAAACAAGCAGCCAAAAGTCTTTGCAATACTTTCACTAAATATAGTCAGTGGCCCTTGGATCCCATCACAATACAGACACAACAGCACAAACCAAAGCTCTCACTTTGCAAAACATCTCTTAGTGTGGTTTTGTAAGACACATGCCTTTGTTTACTTGCTAAATTACAAACAAACTGGCTGTTTTGAGGATTAAAACTAGTGTTCACCTTGGTCAGGTAGGCAGTCACGCAGTCGCCCCGCCCACCGCGCACTAGGAAGTGAACTTCTCAAAAGTACGACAAAACTCACTAAATACATACGTTTGGGACTCTTACGAAACCCGTATTTCAATTTCTTTAAACTAAAGTGGTTATTATAAGACCAAGATCTCGGAGAAGGACATAATCTTTCATTTTATCCGCGAACATGGCTGAGACGCTACCTGTGTAAGCAGGTCGCGCGCTGCGCCGAAACGCCGCACTGTACTCTACTATTCACTGTGCTGTACTTCACTGTTTACTCTACACACCGACATTACACACATTTAATACACAGTGACTGACCTCGTCGTCCTGGAGTTCTGCTGTTACCATCGCGGGTCCACGGTGAACAGTTTCCGAGGTGTGTGTTCAACTACTGGCGTCACTTTACCCAAAGCCGCCTTTAACCCCTGAGGCCCCGGCAGAAACACGGGGACTGAAAGCGCCTCACGCACGTTTACAGACATTAATAACATCCAAAAAAGTGCTAAAACACGAACAAATACGTTTAAGACACCCAAACGCGGTTAAATATATTAAACGGCCTAAAATTTGCTTCAAACATTAAACACGCCGACAAACACTTTAATACATTGAAAGCAATCACGGTCAAAACATTAAAGAATTATTTTCCTGTGTGCTGTTTAAAGCAGATGATATAGGTGTAAAAAAGTTTATTATGGTGCATAAACTTTTTCTGAAACCTGCAAAAAGCTGTACATTCATTAATATTATGTTGATTTTTTTTCCTTTGAACTGCAGGGCTTAGAAGCACTATTACAAAAAGCTGCAAACCTGGTAAGAAAATTTGCAAAAAAGTGCAAAATTAATAAACGTGTAAATGGAATAATGATTAAAGAGCTGACAGTATACTTAGAAAGACCAAAATGAAATAGGCTGGTTTAGATTGTCTTCCCATCAACGTGGGGCCTCACGAAAGCTCCACTCCAGCAGGACCAACCAAGAATGACCTCCACTGTGTGTGACGCACACTGGCACACCTGGTCGCAGCAGGTGACAAGTGTTCGCTTGAAACAAAAAACACACTAAGTTCCAGCTAAACTAATTCCTGACACATTCTGAAGTTTCCATTTCAATTAAAAAAAAAAAATCTGTTTGCCTTCCTAAAACTCAAGTATATAATTGCAGTTTGGATCGGTCCGTTTAATTATTAACTAATGTTAGCAGAAAATTTTAAATAGACAGATAAACTAAGGACAAACCCGATTAACAACTACAAAGCACCTTCAAAAAGCTTCACCTTGTAATTCAGGCTGTTGTAGAAAATTAGACCGGCAAAGTTGTAAGAGTAAGTTGAGGTAGGCGTGTAGGTGTGTACAGTCTGTTGTGCGTATTCTGTCAGCACACTGCAGGTACATATACTGCATTGTAATCATATACAATGTACACAAAGTAACATATGATAAAAATGCTATAAGCCATATTATATTAAGAGCAGTCACAGTGACTCTTTTTGTGTGTCCATCATATTCCAACTTCCTCTGTACTGTTCTCCAGAGTTTAAATGGCCTTTGTGTAGTGGGTATATATAGTTGGAAAATACGCCACGTTAACATCATATTATTCATAAATGGACCCCCCAGGCAGTGCTGAGCTCTGACTGTTTCCCAGCTTCATTCATAATGGTGTGCGCTGTGTTACTCTGCTGTGGCCGGTGTCCACCAACACCACTGGCTACTGCAGCCGACAGCCATACTTATCCCACAATGCCACAGTTCTTCCTGGATGGGAGGGGGAGTGAGATGTCTTCCAGGACAATGATGCTCCAATCCACAGGGCATGTGTTGATGATGAATTCTTTAAAGATGAGAACGCTGGCATCTCCCACGGCATCGCTAATCACTGGACGCTTGGCCCTCTGAGCATTGGCAGGCTCAGCTCCCAAATCACACATAGCACTTTCACATCCCCTTATCCCATTTCACACCTGCTCAAGCTGCCAAACGAGGGATATTCTATTGCTTATTGTTTTCTTCTTTGTTCATTGCCTGGATATTCTTCTTTATCCTTCTGGGACACAGCTGCACCAAAAATATCCTCCTGAGATTTGGGACGTACTAGCAGGGACTTCTAAAATGTCGCAACAGCCTCACTCCCAAACATCTGTCTAAATTTAACTGTAACTGTAACCCTAAGGTGCATTAGGGCTTAGAATTTAACAAGATACAATTTTAAGATATGTCCTCTATAGTGGACAGAATGAGTAACAGTGTCTCAGGAGGATATAGTGAAGTAATGCATCTTTTACAGCAAGAAAGCACTCAGTACAACATGCTGAAATAGATCCAAGACACCATTATTTTTCCTTCCCATGTTAAAACACTATCATAACTCTCATCGCAGTCCAACCTCAGCTGCACGAAACATTAGCAGGGTAATGTGATGGATGGTATTATTCCCTCGTAAATCAGAGAAATTACTTTAACATCTTTATGCTGCTGTTCTGTCCTTTTTTTCCAGTAAATTAATTTCACAACATTTCAGCTGAAAACAATGTAGTGAGAGTGTTGCTGTGAGAGTAATGTAGTGTACATTCATCATTATTAAAAACAACTCATATGAGCTTCAGTAAAATATGTTCAGTACAGTAAATATGCATATAATACATCTATTTTGTAGAAGTGAAGTCAAATATATATGATACACTCATATGTTGAAAAGAATAATTTAATGTTTACATACTAACCTAGCATGGATAAAGTTTATTTTTGAAAGGTTTGTAATACAATTGAATAATTTTTGAAAAAACAATTATGACTCATTTTTGTGGTTTACTGTTGTAGATACTGTGAGATTCTTGTGCTGCCACCATGAAAACTGAGCTGAGCTCTAGTCAGGGGAAACAGATGTGCAACATAAACCGGTCTGTAGCTTCTTAAACGAACATAGTGCCAAAGCAAAGAAAGGGATGGAATTGTAATCTTGTGGTTCAAGTATGTTTACATACTTTTCAAAGTACTCAGGAAATACACATTCTGTGTTATACTAGTTACGTATTTAAATTTTAGTCTGTTTGAAAATTAGAAACTGTATAAAGTATGTCATAAAAGTGATGTTTAAGCCCTGTTAACCTGGTAAACCTCCACGCCATTTCAGAGTTGTCTGCGGGTGACCGAGTCCATCCCAAATGGAGCGCGCATGCTCCCCCTAGTGGTCTGATTTAGAATCACTGTCAATGGTGTAGCTTCTTAGATACGGAAGATCGTCGCTGTCTAATGGAGTGGAGAAAAATATGAATGGCTAACTAAAGACTGTTTGTATGACCCCTTCCACAAAACAATATTTTCATACTGTTACTTTATTTCCTAAAACTGTACTGTGCCATTGCTAAGTGAGCTATAGGCCATAATTACTATATAAAAATGGTGTTATTAGAAAGGCGTTATTGTTTTTCCATTTTAACTGTAATGTAGCGTTTAGTGGTTCGTTTGCAGCACTTACATCCTATAATAAACTGATGCGTCTGCATCTCTCCTGATTATTTAAGATTAGTACTAAATTATTAATAGCAAATTATGCAGGTCAGACAGTGTATTTCATGTAATAAGAGAAGGTATTGGAAAAGTTATCCCATCTGTCACATTACATTTTTAAACATTAGTTTGATTCTAATCATCTATTTGGCAAATAATGGAATACATTATGAAAATTAGACTTTGAAGATGGGCCGTGTTTTCATAATTGTATGTTGGAGCAACAGGTGACTGAGACAGCTGTTCTAGTTTCAAGGTTCCCTTTGTTATCATTCTGCATTTGTACAGACTTATAAGGACAATAAAAAGTAATTTCTCCTGGACGATGGTGCACAGTACACTGAAAAGACAAACATCAAATACACTGCACAATAAGAGGCAGACAGATGAGGTAGGATAGATAAGTAACGACAATAATAGATAAATAGACTGGTAAGAAAATAAATGGGTAGCAGAAAGTGTGCAAACTGTCGGTGATGGTCGCGATAAAACTGGGTGGTTGGTGTTGATAGTGATCGGACTCTAAACTGTCTGGAATTGAACAGCCTACATTTAATGAATAAGAATATATCTCTATATTAAACTTCAGTTAATGCATTAAAGCTTGGCTGCAGTTCTGTGTCGTACATCGTCCATTTTCTGTTATGAAACGCCGCCAACAGTTTACAGACACGCGCGTTCGCTTCCGCCACCGTGAGATTACGCGAGATTGTGCGAGACCATGCGCGATTACTGGAGAACGGAGGGCCCCGAGCGGGTCTAACTATGGCCAACTTGCGAGAAAGTTATTAGAATTGTACTTTGCACCAAATGCAAAAGGAAAAAAGAAAAAAAAAACAACTTTTTTTGCGCGCAAGACTGCCAGCCTGTCACGATGGTGATCACCATAGAAATAAAGAAGATGTACAAGTATCCCTTCGAGCGCGTGGTGGACATGCATCTCAACAAGGTAACTGTACCGCGTCCTCGACCTTCCATCTCGTGATTTTACTGTGCGGTTCCTTCAGGTGCGGCTGGACGAGCGTCTTTCTCCTGGAGAAGTACAGTGAAACACTTAAATAGCTGATATCACCGACGCAAGGACAGCATCCTTTAACGTTATTTCTTACATCGGCTTACAACTCTATCTTACAGCTGTATCCCCGCCCATATTAAAATATTGCTTTTTAAAATGTGGCATTTTGCATTTGTAATAGTTTAAATAGAAGGTATGTATGATAAACCTGGCCGTTATTTATTGCACTTATCACTTGCTTGGAAGGACGCAACTGCCTTTTATGAACACTGTATCATACCTAGTTAAGCTCTGTATAAATCTTAAAATGTATGTATGTTTTAAAAAGCTACACGTATAAATACATAGACGCACACACACATATGAATACATTATATTTTGTGATCGTTTTATGCGGTTAAGTGGTCCGAGTTGGAAGTGTGTGGCCAGTATGAACTGTGCACTTGCTTCCAGCTGCAGGTGGAAGGCGCGCGCTGCAACGCTAGCCGGTTCCTCGAGCCATGCCCGCGCGCACGTTGAACCCGGGGACGCAAGCGGCCCGGTTAACAGCGGAGTCACAGTAGGTAGCGGCGCCCGGCTGAACTGAGGTGTTTCTGCCAGTAGGGGGCACCCCTGAGAAACTTGCGTGATCCCGCTCTACTGCGCTAATGTGAACTGAACAATACTGCCTACAGGGGCAACTTTCTCAATAAGAACGATGGAAAAAGTCATCAATCTCAAGCAATAAGACATAATTAAACAATCGAACCGCATGCTTTTCATTTTTAGCTTTTCATCTTTTTGCTTTGTATCACTCCAAAACACAAATTAGGACTGAGCAACAGTTATGTCCACTACAAACTGATGCTCTGTGGACCCATTATGGGGTTTCATAAACTGCATTCACTAAATTTTCTTGTTATACTACAAGTACTACAGACACACCTTTTCTCCATTATACATCCTCCCTATTCACGTCCTCCCGACAGAGTGGCTCCTTTTAATACCAAAAATTTAGTTTAAGTTCTAATCTCCCATATAACATTTTTGAGCCTAACCATACACCCAGCTTGGCTTGGAATAAAAGTATTTTTATGCAAAAATATCTAAAGCAGTGGTTTTTTAGGTGAAAACAAATCACTGGATTGGAGCAGTGTTTTCCAGCTGAACTGTGTGTTAAAACTCCCCATCTGTAGTTTGTTATTTTGAAGTGCATTATAGTTGTACTACACCTGCCAGGTGCCCATAGCGTCTGGCCTGTTTCTGTACCTGTGCTCACACCACACAGTATCTTAACACCATCTACATTGTGAAAAGCCATCATAACATCTGAACCATGAGTCCCAACAGTGCTTTAGTGATATTTGGGGAAATTTGTCGGGGTTTTTTTTAAGGGGCAGTTTGAAACAGTTTTTAATTTTTCTCCTTTAAAATAATGGGAAATGCTGCTTTTATGTGTTCCCAGTTTTAGGGAAATAGGGAAACGTTTAGGAATGGATTTGGAATGTAAGTGAGGGAAAGGTGTGTTGAGTTAAGAATTTTCAACGCAAGAAGCATTTTTTTCATTAAAAAATCTTATCTCATTTTGAAAATGTCTATGTTGCTGTGTGAGCAAAACATATTTATGTTATCAATTCTTCGATGTCAGTAAAAGCACCCAAACAGGATACGTTTGGAACCAGATTAATTCAGCTTATTTCCACAATGTTTACAGCTGGTCTCTGGTGTTTGAGTGTTGGTTGTCGATAACAAAATGTTAAACATGGCACTTGTTTAAGGGATCAATCAGTCAACATTCAACTGGACATTGTGGAGAGAACATATTGTTTTTATAAAATGAATTTAAAATTAGTTTTAATGGTAATGGAGCTCAAAGTTAATTAAAAAAACATTAGCCTAAGGTCATACAATGATTTTATTTAATGCAAGTGTCATCCTGCTTACAAGAGTAAAGTGTTCCTGGAAATCGGATTGTGAAGTGAAATATTTTAAGTTGGAAACGCAATTACCATTACACCGTTGAATATTCCCCCATGCTCGGTACTAGTAAACGAAAAAAACTGTGTTATATTTGGTCATAACCAGGTAAAAGGTATTAATTAATTTCACTGGTACATGTGAAAACTAATAAGCCAAAGGCTTGTCTCTCAAGGATACCTGTGTAGGTATATTTGTAAGATTTTTACGCAGCATAATCTGTGAATAATTCGAGTTCCAACTATCAGCATACTATAGTAGACTTGTTAGACTTCACTGTAGCTGTTCCTGGTGCAACTTGTCAAATTGGTCAGTCGTGTATGCGCAATACAGTCATGGGTAGTGTTGTGGCTTGTGGCTACCATCATGTAGTAGATACTGGCTGTGGTCAGGTTTAGTGTGTTCTGAAGTTCTGAGGGTTGAGTGAGTTGTGGTGCTCAGTGCAGGCTGTTGTTTGAAACATGGCGCAGAGAAATAATGTTCATCCTTCCATGGCCTTGTCTCTGGAGTCCTGTATCTGTAACACTGCCAACGGCATAGTCCCGGTCAGTTGTTACAGTATTATAGTGAGCATAATTTTGGGATTCTGTGAGGAGAATGAAAATATGAGCTGTAATGCACTACAATGCAACATTTGTTTACACAAGTGTTACACGTCTGTGTTGCTCCTGCTGTTTGGCGGTTGTTTTTCTGTTTTTCCCCTATCTCTCTTCTGTTCTGTGTCACAGGTGGTTTGCTCCATCCGTCAATCATCAACAATCAACCTATCGGAATGTGCCAACCGATGACTTGGGGGCGGGCTTTCCCCTTGATAAGCAGCACCGCGACACCCCCAAAGCGAGCTTTTTGGCTCACTTGTTTGATTGCTGTTTGCTACGTGTATTTGGCTTTGTTCTATTGTTACGTGTGACTTCTGGTTTGACTTTGTTTTGGATTAAGGATTATGGTTTTGGATAGTGGATTTTGGTCTAGTCAACTGTGTAAATAGTCACGCACTTGATGTCACATTGTTTACTGGGTTGTTGGCTTGGATTGAGAACAGGGTAGTATGTGCGCGCACCTACATTGTCCTTCACGTAGGGTTGTACATACTGTTAGACACATTAGGTAAGTGGGCGGGTGCCAACCCCTGTATTTTCTGTGTTAGTGTAGACTAGCGTAGTTAGGTAGATATTTATTTTTTTACTACGTTAGGAATAGGTAAGACACTGAAAATACAGATCAGGTTAGTGACAACTTTTGTTTCTTTCTTTGCTTAGGCACCGTCCAAGTTCTTTATCCAGGTTAACACCTTTGTTTGTATATACTTGTATATTGTATCACGTATTTCTTGTATCAAACACTGAACGAATTATAAACCACCTATTTCACTATTTTTGTGTGGGCTGCTTGTTGTTTATGCTCCCACTCCACCGCTCTAGACAGGAGTCAGTAGTGGGGGTGTAACAACAAGACAGTGACAGGAGATTCCAGCCACGCAGGATGCTTGGATCTTTTGATTTTTTTACAAGAACATTCCAGTTCACGTATAGCTGCGGATTAATAAATATATTAGGAAATTGTGTTGTCTTCCTCCCTTTTTAAGAATTTAAGAATTTCAGACCAGCTGCTTTAGTAGTGTTTCGCTGATGGGCTCCTGTTACTCGCAGCTGGTTGTCACTAAGGAGGGGCAGGCAATGTGTAGCTGTCCATCAATTCAAGCCTCACCCCCACCAGGGCAGTACCATCCACCAGTTTATAGTTAAAATAATTTCCGTTTATCCCTTGGTTTCTAACATTCTCAAATGATACAGGACCATTTTTTAATGCAGTGAGGCTTGGCCAAAAAAGATATTTTTAAAGCCTAATCTCAGGATAAATACATTTTTTGTCCTTTCTTTTACATCTTTTTTATTTTCAACACAGAAAGCAGCCCTGGACCACTTGAGGACGCTCAAGATCTATGAGAACCATGCAGATAAAACATGAATGAGGATTATGGCAGCTTGTTATAATCCTTTAAATCTAGAATAAAATCGAATACCTTCATGTTTAAGATGATTCTTTCATAACGTTTTTTTTAAGAATCGATATTTGGAAATTAGCCTGCAGCAACAGCACTGCCCCTGTTCTTCTGTATAAAGACGTAAAAAATCCTGTCGATTTCCAGTGATGCTGATTGCATTGTGTGAATGAGATGGAGTGTGTGCGTTTTATGTCAGTTGTTGGGGACAAATGTGTGGTACCTGGTTATCTCCTGGAGTTTGCAACTGTAATGAGAAGCTAATTGATTTTGGCTCCCAGTTTTCCCTTTTTTCTCATGAGTCCATACAGAACTCATAGAGAGAAATATAATTATGGAGTAATGTGGGGTATTTGCAAAGCCTCTCAAATGAGGCTGTTTACACAGATTTGCATCTAAGAAATAAAAGGTGATAATTAATAGGAAGCATTTTTCTCTCAAAGGTGGATGCTGAGAGTATTATTTGGGTTCTTAAAGGAAGAAAAATGAGAATAACGACAACGAGAGAAAAGACAGCTTAATAAGGCAATTCCGGGTATAAGTGGCTGTGTTTGCTTGCTTGACTGTTCACATTATAGAATATGCACGAGTAGAACTATAAACAGTGGTTAAGATTTGCGTTGTAGTTTCATGTAAATCAGACAAACATTAATCTACTGCAATGAAAATCAAAGGATGAACCAAGCATATTTTCCTAGAAGAAACTGTTTTTTGTGCTAGTATATACCAAAAACAAGGTGAATTAATCTGACACGTTTCCTTTATCTTTTACTCTATAAACCAGGTTTAATATTGGCAATTTTAATTGTTTTAAATTGGAGGACTATATACTGAACCCTCAGAAGCTAAAATTGCATTTCTTACACTCCCTGGAATGAATTATTCATTAATTTTTTTGCTGTACACAGAAAGTTTAAAACATCCATTTAAATTTTTTAAACAAGCATTAAACTTTTATCTCCTGCAAGTCAGCAAGCAGCCCATAGGGGATTCTGGGAACATAGCTCTTAAAATCCCAAAATTCATCTTCCTGTGATTTATTTATATTTTTTCCACAAATGTCCTTTGTGTTTGCATTGCAGTATCCAACACCTCTTGAGGAACACGTCAGAGGTATTGAAACAGTGGAGGAAAAGAAAGGTATGTTTTTTGTTTTGTTTTTTTTTTTTTGGAAACCTATTATCTATTTTTGGCCAGTTGTGTTTTGTTACTACACTAGCTCTTTGTATCATGAAGAATGGAATTAGGAATTTTTCATGATACATTTTTCAGTGTATTTTTAATTGTACTTTTTTCACTTACCTATTTTTTAAAAAATTTCTTTCTTTGATGCAGCATAAATGTAACTTGTGTTTACACAGACAACCGATAGGTGTCAGTAAAGTGCACCCAAACAGCAGGAGTTTGACACCGATTTAATTCAAGTCACTTGCACAATGTTTAGAGCTCCTGCCGGTGGTCCTAACTGTCGGTGGTTTATAACAAGGTGACATACTTTGCATAAATTTACAGGCTGACTCAGTCAACAGTTGGTATTAGGTAAAAGCTTCTTAAAATAGTTTTAATTTTACTGTTGTTCAATGTTGAGGAAACTATTAAAATTAATTTTCACGTGCTATTTTATTTATTATAGTTGTATCCAAGACTTTTGCAGGCTTTTACCTAACCCATAAATAAATTGAGGTACGTCTGTATTAATGAACTGTTACAGATTTCTGATTATGGATTTATATAACTGAATTATAAGTCTGCTGGTCTCAATTCTGTTTATAGGATGAACATGTAATAGTAGAAGTACAGAAGTTTCAAATACTTTATGACAGCTATCCTTCCTATTGTCTCATAAATTCTCATCTTTCCCATGTAACAAAGAGAGAGGTATACTTCTTTTGGTTCTTTCGGATTTTGTAAGTATAACATTTTTTCTTTTACTTTTCAGACCACATCTCAGGGATTATTTATAGGAAGAGGATAGCTACCTGCAACAATGTGCTACCCAGCATGCTACGAAAGGTGTGTACTGGTCTGGCTATTCATGCGTAAGAAACATACACACCTTCAAGTCTCCTCAGCTCAATACAGGTAACTGTTTACCCCACAGGGAGTAACAGTGCAGTCTTTTTTGGAAAATGCCACATTTTGACTGGTATCCTAATTGCTTGACTTTTCTATTAAGATTTATAGTCTAACATCAAAATAAACAGTACATGCAGAGTAATATTAACTTTGTGATTTCTAAAATGTTTGCATTAAAGTGTACATTAAAGTTTAAAAATGTTCATTAGTATTTATTTTAAAGATTTCACTCAGTTCCAGGGTGCCTGTCATTTAAAGAGGACCATACAAGCTGGTGTTGTACATAGTATCCATCTTCAATGTCATGGATGCTACCCACCAAAAGGGTGATATTTCAGATGCCCCTCTTCTGATCTGTGTGGCCACGGGCATCTACCTACCATCCAGGTGCACCTCATGAATGTGGACAATGTTTATCTGGAGGAAGAATCCTGGCTGGACTTGAAGAAGAGAACCATGAACATCAAGAGTCGCTGCCTCACATGGACCCAATATGCAACCCTACAGGAGGTGTCTGTTTTCAAGGAAAGCTCAGCAAACCCCAACTGGTATGTGTCCTACATGACAACTGCAGTATGTTTACATTGTAGGATTTATGGTAGTGTGTTCGGCTCGTACCCTTTTCCAGACTCATATAGTACAAAATGCAAACATAACACTCCGCTGTTTGTGTTGCTGTTTGTGTCTTTCTCTGACCATTTGTGCATGGCAGCCTCCCCTTCCCTTCAGTGTTAAAATTCATTACTCTTAATGAAGTTATTTTGTGCTATTGTCATCAGTTTTATTCTGACGAGAGCTGGCATTTTCTGCACCAATGTGTCAAGCAACTTTAGAATTCCATGGAAATGGCAAGGGTAACAAATAACAAGGGATCACATGGGAAATGTGACACTATAATGTGTGGCTTGTGCAAGACTTGTGCCAGTAAATGGTCCACTCAGGAAAATTGCAGCATTAGCTGTGGGTAGGAGTGCAGTTTGTCGACCTTTCTGTGGCGTACGTTACACATGCACAGTCGACTACGTCGAGAATTTCATAAACCTTTCATTAAGGTAATTGCCATAACTTTTCTTCTGTGTAAGTCCTTGTGTGCCTTCTCCTCCTGGTTCCAGTCACATTGACCTGCGGACCACTTAGTGTGTATGTCAGACTCAAAGGTGTTATTATTTTCTTTTGACTGACTGAAACATTCACTGACCTGGTGATTAGCAATAGATAACTTTCTAGTTATAAGTTTTCAAGGTTCAGAAGTTTCCATCTGGGGGCTTGAGTCTCAGTGTGATGCTGTTTGTGTATTAAAGGTGACGGATGGAGTCTGAAATGCTGAAACAACTGGGACAGCGGCAGAAGATTTTGGTCCTGTTACTGTTAGGAGCGTTTGATTCTATATCCTTAGAATTTCAGAAACCTTAAAATAAGATCTGTGGCCACCAGATGGCACTATGTAGGTCATGTTTTCTCAGAAATGTACAGTATACTATTGTTCTTTTACTTTGATTTTCCCTTTATAAGATTTGTGTTTCATTGTAATACACATTTAGAGTAAGCCATGTAGAATAGCTCATTTCTTAGCACATTTTTCTTCAGATACTAAGCCCCAACAAATATTTAATGATTAGCCGTCATACTTTTTCCTTGTCAGAATTTTTTCTGCAGGTGTCACGTTTTAAGTAGAACTGCAAAGAAATCCATGTGTATTCTCTTTTAAAGGCATCTCTTATTAGTATTAAATGCCTCTCACTACATTTATTTCATTGCTGAAACAATTTTGTATGAGTTCAGATGTTGATTTGAGTATTGATTTGCTTTCTGTCGTACATCAACAGTCAAGTTGTCCTCTATAACTGGTCATGTGCTGTCCATCACATGGAGAAGCAGTTGTATTAACTCAGTCAACTGTCAAGTGAAAAATGGAAAGGTCAATTTCCTGGAGATCCCCATGTTTACCATAGCCCATCAGCTGGCACAAGCAAATGATTATAGCTGACATTTGTGAAATAAAGTTGTTTGTGTGAAAAAATGTGTTAATGAGTTAAGCTTTATCAAGTCAAGTAGCACTAAACTTTAAAGGCGCTTTGTCGCTAATGGGTATCTGACAAGCACATCCCTGGAATAAGCTCCATAAAGCCAGTGGTCCCACATAAAAGGCTTATAATCCCCTTGTGGGGAAAGGAAGGCACTGCTACCCAGAGTGGGCGGCCCTTTAATCAGAGGTTGGTTGCAATAAAATGCTCTGTTCTGTGCCATGTTATGACAGCATCAAAAGTAGTGTTTCTCCTGCAGGAGCTATTGTAGAGCACTGATGCCTGCCTTAAAAATGTACTAAGCAAGTTTAGCATGTTTGGTAGATAGTGAGGAGAATGGATGCAGGGGGTTTTTGTTAATGAAGCTGTCTAGTTCAGCTCTGATGCCTCTCTTAGAAATCTAGCAGTTGGTGAGAACAGCAGTTTACAGTCACCATAAAAGCTGAGCGCCATCAGTTTGTGGCGGTTGTTGGGTGCAGTGTCATGTTTGTGTGTATTTCGCTGGCTTTCACCTGCTCCCTCTTGCCGCATCTTGTGAATTCCCACGTGAGCTGTTATTAAGATGGAAGTTTGCGAGTCCAAAAGTCAACACGTTAACATTGTGTAGCGAGGAGCTCTTGTAAGCACAGCCTTCAGTGAGGGAACTGGAAGGCCCAGGGATGAGTACCTATCTGTCCTCATCACTCGGGTTTCACACCCCCTCTGAGAACAGTGGAACTGCCTCCTTCAAGGCTTGGCTCAAGGATGGAGGGGCAATGAGTCTCCAGTCCTCCAGAAATATTACTGCTTGTCACACAAATGCTGTGAGATATACTGCTTCATCGGCCTTTATGTTTTTATTTAAGCATCTGTCGCAGTCTGAGGTGGTTATTAACTCAATATATGTGATGTGTTCACTCATTTTTTTCTTTTATGTGAGTTCACTCAGAATAATGGTGTGATGGAAAACAATGCTTGCTTGTGGCAGTAGTGTCTTGAGGTCTGGACATTTTTCTGGTTTTGTATGTTGTATTTTAAGTTGTAGCTCTGTGTCGTTTTTGTATTACAGGACCGAGTTCTTTCAGAAAGGAAGCGTTGCCGTCACTGGGGTGGGACGGCTTAACAGGCTGTTTGAAGTCTTTGCCCAGATGTTTTTCAGCAAAGGAGTGAAGAAGGTAAGGGCTGTCCCTGCTGCTCATCGTGGATTTTCTAGTGCTTGTGAATAGTGCAATAATGAAAAATTACCACAAGTGCAGCTGATCCACAACCAATAAGCACTGATATGGTGAAAACAGTACAACAGATACGACTAATAGGTTGCGTAGTGATTAGAGCTACAGATTTTAATCTAAGCACTTGAATTTGAATTCTGCTCCTACTGTAGAACCAATGAGCAAGGCACTGATACAGTAAAAGTTAGTCAGCTGCCCAAATTGGTGAATAACCATAGTAGCTTATTGTACAAAAGTATCAGTAAAAGAAATAATTGATAATAGAATGAAATTGTTAAGCAGGAGTTCAATATGTGCATTTTGTCTAATTAGTCCTTTAAAGTTGCTTGGAGCTGCCAAAGGTGAATTGAATTAAAGAGGAGGGGTCCACTGCAGTGATGTCTTATGGGTGCCCCCTCCTTTTTAAAGCCCAAGTTTAATGTTTGAGAATAGAGGTTGAAATATACTTACAGTTTTGGCTGGTGCAGAAGATTCTCCCAAAACATTACAGAACATCACAAGGCAAACAGCTGGAGGAGATGAGCCCACGAATGGGAAAGCTAACATCACCATCCTCAATGGCTGCCTTTAATTTCCCCCTTTGTCACTCAGCAAGAGGTGTGATATTGACCCTCTGCTCTCTGGCTTGCCCTCCCATTTGTCACTGCTGGTGCCTGCAGCAGGCCGCTCTCTCCATGTCACAGCAGTGGCCCGGCATGGATGTGGTGCTGAGTAATCTCCAGCGACCATGTGGACCTTAACTGTGGATAGTGCACATTCAGCTGACCGTGTGATTCTCAGCATACTTCAGTTTTGCAGTGCTGCCTTCATGCTTTTTTGATAGTGTGCCTCTGCCCATGTACATAAAATGTATCTTAAAACATGTTTCTTATACAATTAAATATTGATAATAGGCTAGAGCAATGAACCAATTAAAAATCACAATCTAAATGGAGTTGGGGAAGTAGAATTTACATAAAGTAGCAGATTCAATTTTTTTGAATAGTAAACATTTTAAACCAATTTGAGCTTCCATTACTGACAGAGATCAGGTTTAATGTGCATTCTGTTAAAGAGTATTTAATAACAGCATCATTAGCTTCATACAGGGCAATCAGAATCGGTACCATTAAAGGGCTATTAAGCCTTGCGCTGACATATCTGCTGCACGTAACTGGGAGCAGAGCGTGAACATCAACCCCACCTTCAGAGCGGCTCGACTCGGCAAGGCGAGTGAGCCACAGCAGATAAACTACTTTAGCATCCGACATGTCTGTAGTAGTCCGTTCATATGTCAGCCCAGGTGAAAGATGTGCTTTTTAATACAGAATAGGTACAGAATAGTATATTGCATGGTATAGTGAATATTAAATTTCACCCATCCCTAGATCTACTGACAAGTGTCGTTTTGATGCCTTCTGTTAACCTAAATTGTGTAGCTCGGAATAAGGGTCCTTATGTTGATTATTTAGACCAGAAAATGCCAAACACGTCTTCATTTAGAGGCATCCAGAACCATTCTGTGTGCTGCTGCATTTCAGTTGACTTGCTTGACTCTCACTACATGGTACCAGTAGTTGTTATATGTGAGGATTAAAGCCTCTGGAATTAAACGAAGCCAGTGATTTAGTTGTTCTTATCGTCATTTTTTGCATAATCCTATATTTGTGAAGGCAGTAGTAAACATATATCATGCTAATTTAGATATGTTTAACCTGTTTCTTCTCAGGCCTTATCTTTGTAAATCCTTGGATTATGGTAATTTACTGGAATTAATGCCGATTCTGTTAATAGATGAATTGCATAAAGCAAATGCAATTTGTGTTTTCTGTAAAAAGCTTAGTCTTTCTTGATGTAATATGCCCCACTTTTATTTTAAAAGTTTTCTAAAAACTGTATGTGCTGTAATAATTAAGTCAGTCATAAGTCAGTAATATTGTTTTTTAATTTACCTCTGAATGACATCAACGTGAGGTCACACTGATCAAATAGATAAGTAAGTTTTCAAACTTTATAGTAGGTTTATAAAACTCACAGCCGAGCTCAGTGGTGATCATTTGCGATGCTCTAAAGCTTCATGAACACTTTTAAAAGTTTTATGGGGAAACATTACCTTTCTTTAGAGTACAGAAGCTCCCGGAAGAAATCAATGCAGTCTCTTAATGGATTAGCATGTCACTGCAGATGAACTTTATTGTGTTTCCCTGAAAGCTCCTCATTTTAAGATCAAGTGTTTTCCTCTTTTGCAGTAGGTGGTCTTTGACTAAACATCTGCAAAACATCCCTCGGCAAAGCGGCAGCACACAGTGTGTCTCCCCCGCTTGTCATACCACTACTTAACTGACCTGTATTTGTGGAGCAGATGGCAGCGCTCACCGCTGAGTCAGTTACTTGTAAAAACGCCTTTTGAATTTTATTAAAGGATGAAAAGAAAGGATAGCTCCCAGCTGCAGCACTGTAGTGTGTGGTACAAAAGGGTTAATTTGGAAAGTTTAGAACTGCTCAGTTCATGCAATGATGTAATCTTGACCACTTGATGTCACTGAAGACAAGTTGTGTGTCAGACCTTCACTCTGCTGGTAACCAGCTGATCAACGTATGTTTGTGTTCCATCCCTGTATTTGTGACACCACAAAAGTCCCCACATCTTTTGAGACTTACTTAATCACCTTCATAGCACCAGACATAATTTTCATGGATTTTACCAGCACTTTCAACCTTGGTCCTGCAAGAAAGAGTCCACCCGGTTTTCCCTCCTATTCCACTGAGAGCTCAGAACATTGTGTTCGGGCAAAGCAGCAACTTCAATCACACAGTACAGGGCTTCACATAAAAAAACATCCCCTCAATTAAGCCCTGGGCGACTGTTAGCAAATAGTGGGGGTCTACAATTGCATCACAGTATTCTCACCTTTAACCTTGAAGCCACAGGAATTGTGTTAACTAAGCATACTTAATAAAAAGTGTTATTTTCATTGTTTGCAGCTAATTCCCCACATAGTTATTGCAACATTCTTTGCTCCCGATGTTGTGATTTTAATGGAGAGCAAGGCAGCCCACCAGGCTTCACGCTGTGCTGGATGGCCTTGTTTTCTGCTGTGCCTCAGAGTGAATGAGATGTTGCTGCTCTGAAGGACCATCCCCTCTCACACTGCAGTTGCTCACTGCTAAATTTGTGAATGATGAATTTGTAATGGTGGTCCTACATGAAGGAGAATTTCCCTCAGCATTTAAAGGCCTGCTGTAAATGTAAATGTAAATTTGCTATTTTGGCCACCTGTGAAAGGATTTCAAAGAGAGTAGACGGTTTTGCAGGACCTGGGTGGAAAGAAAGGTTTCATAATGCATGTTAAAGGCTTCTATGCTGCATCGAGTGTAAATGAAGCTGAGCTCTTGAAGGACGGTAAATGAAAATAGGGATGCCATATTGACTGATTTTTTTTAAAAAGTTGCATTATGGTATTTTTGTATCTAAACTATCATCAGTAACATGTAAATATTTACATTTTCTGTGATTTTACCTGTATACACAGCTAAGTAACGTTTACTGTTTACTGTTCAGTACCTTGCTGAAGGGTGCTATAGCAGGATGTAGGATTCAAACTAGGATTTGAGTGAAATACTACTACAGTACTTGCTGTCTCTTGAATTAATAGCATTTATTTATTTATGGTTATTTACTAACTGCATTATTTTCTGTTTACAGTCACCAGTTAATTAACTTTGTTGATTTTCTCGAATGGTTCCATAGATACATGAATTCCATTAAAGAAAAATAGTACCTACAATAGAGTGTTAGTAGACTAAAAATATTTTAAAAGTAAGGAAAGACTATAAATAAGCATAATTCAAATCAAATACATTTATTTATTATTGTATTACATATTAATGTGTTAAAGGAATTTACATATGCATTTCTTAATGTAGCTGGTCAAGTTGTGTTTTTTTTTTTTTTTTGAACAGGTTCCACAAATTTTCAGGCTGGTCCAAACTAACTAACTGTTTTGTTATGAATAAGCTCATAATTACTAATAATTCTTAAGTTGTTGTTCATTGACTTTAGCTGTGTGCTATTTGATATCTGTAGTAGTAAAAGATGCGAAAAGATGTTTCTTACTTTTCAGTGTTAAAATAAATGGGTGGTCATTACAGTACTTAGGTGAAATTATTATGATTTCATACTTAATTGTAGTCTGTCAACAATTAAATAACAGAGGTTCCCGTAAATGAGATTTAATGCTAATTTATTGAGTTTTTAAGCTTTGGGAGTAAATGCACGCCTACATTTTCCTTAAAGTAAAAAAAATCTATTTAATGTGAATGAAAAAGTATATTATTCCCTCTGGTTCAGCTTGCTGTGAATTGTGTGATTCATTCTATCACCAGCAAAGTGGCAGAAAATTATAAAGAGCTGAGATTGAACAAAAACAAGTGTATGCAGGGGGTCTGCCAAGACCACCATTGAAAACCAGTAGGGCAGACCAGGCTTACTGCACTCAGTCCTTGGAGGACCGATTCACATGCCTGTTTGTACTCAAATCAATCAGTTATGTACCTAAATTATGTCTTCAGCAGTCATTTCTGTGCATTAAAAACACTTTATTTTATTTTTTAAATTAAAACAGCTCATTCTGACATGTTCAGGAATGACTATTTAGCTAAGTAGTTGTAGCAGCTGAAGGAAAAACAGAGCCCTTCCAAGAGTTTGGGAACACTGTTCTGTTTTTGTCTTTGAAAGCACTTGTTCTACAGCTCTCCAGTAACTACCATCCCCATGGAAGGTGTGTGCTCTTTCTGTATCGAACAATAATGTGTCAGCAGGTTAAATAATTGGAAGAATTTTGCATATGCATCATTTAGCAGACTGCAGTGAAATGAATGCGGCAGCAGTGACTACCAGGGGGTCTCTTTACTATCGTCTGAGATCACAGCTCACTTATGCAGTCCAGTGAAATCACAGAAAATATTCTCTGTTAAACAGTTAAGTCATTTTGAAAGTAATTGAAAATAAAAAAGATCTGAAATCTGGTTAACTTTGTTGTGGTACATAGAATTGAAACTAGTGTGAAGTTCCCTTTGAAATGAGATCAAAACTAGCAGCGTGATATCTGAAAGATGGTATGCCCTGTGATTCAGTGGTGTGTGAATTCTTTTGCCTCTATATGAGATTATGAAAGGGTATAATAATGTCTTTTCAGAAATTCTGCTAACAGGGTTATAGCATTTAAGCACTGATGAGCAAAACTTGTACAGTGGTGACGTCACGATGGTTGAGCCACTGACCGTGTAGTAATATGTAACTGCATGATGTCCACTTACTTTCTTTACATAATGTATGAAACCACTTCAAAACATTAAATAATATAAGATCTTTCCTTCTATAAAGAGTAGTGTTTTGATTTTTGAGGCTGTATTCCAAACCAGTGCTCATCAAACACAAGTACAAATGGTGACGGACTGTCTGGCACCAGCAGCTCAGAGGGTTCAGTCAGATGGAACTAGATTGCGTCTTCAATTACTGTCCTATTTACTGACTAAGGATGGTGTAGATTCTACTAAGTTCTAAGAAGTATTTTTTTGGACAGTTTACTGCCTACAGTTTACTGTTGACATTCTCATACTGCAGAACTGACATAATAAATGTGGGGTTAACTGTGGAGTCATTTTTACAAAACATGCTCACTGACACATATGTATACTAGATTGCATTAGTTTTTTTTTTTAACTCAGTCTTTTGAGCCTATTGAAAAAATCAAAATGGCATAGTAAGGTGTATAACATTTATGCAAAACAAACACTACTATATGCGAAAAGATTTTGAAAAAACTGGTCATCCAAACTTCCGTGAGATGTGAGCTGAGGTTTTGAATGCAAAGATATTATACAAGAAGAAAAGCTACAGCAAGACATCTCAGGAAAAGACTAAACTGAAACAAAACTGGGAAGGTTGCAGGTCTGGGGTTTTATAAGTTATTTTCAAGGCAGGACTTGCATTTCTTTGTAGCATTTTTGCTTTAGTTTTTATTACTTGGTGCTGTTTTTTATGGTGCCTGTTTTGATTTTATTTATTTAGTTTCTCCTGATCTCCACATGCATTTGTGTCAGAGATTTTGTTGTTCTATGTGTCCAGAGTCACATATGATGGAGAACATGTGCAAGGGGATAACAGGCAGTCATAAATTGGGTACTTTGATTGACTGAAAGGCAGAAAGATGCCTAGACAGCATAAAGCATTTTGAGTTGTATTTTTTCCTCCCAGTATTTCTATACTAACATGACTTTCCTTTTTCATATTCCAGAGCGTGCACGTAATGGAAACAATCTTGGAGCAGAAATTTGGTCGCCCTGTTCCTGAAAATGACTGCAGTGACTTTTCATGAAAGATGGTGTTTTTGGAAGCATTACTTATTTTTGAAGGGCCAACCAATAATTATTGTATTCATTCTGCACCTGGATTTGATATTTACACTATGCTTATATTTATAGAAACTTTTCATAGAAAGTAAAAAATGAAAGAGCCTGTTCTATACAGAACATCTGTATCTTCTTTGTACTTGGTGCCAAGATATTAACATCAATCCTTTATTGCAGATGTATTTCTGTGTGAATCCCAATGAAATCATAAAGAAATTATTATATAAACTTCTGCCAGTTGACCAGACAAAGCAATATGGAGAACGTTTTAGTTTCCCCCAACTTTAAATGGTTAAATGGTACAGGTGCCAAAAATAAAGAGGTATTTTTATAAAGTTTGAACTATACAGTATACCAGCATATGCACTAATCCACCTTAAAATACAAAACATTTATATATGCCTACTAATTTTCTTGTTTTTCTTGAAATAAAAACAGAAAATTATATTTAATTGTATATTTACTGTATTCTTTATTCTTCATAAGATTTATATTCATATTATTTTCCAGAAAATGCTCTGCAATGTGGATATTTTATGCGAAGGGTTTTTCCACATCTAATGATGAATAGGCTTCCATGTCGGCTGCATGAAGTAAAAAAAACAAAAATCAAGGACAAACAAAAGTGGTTGATCTGGGATGTCAGAGTACAGTGCACAGCTCTCATTTGCTGCAATTAGGATAGATAAAACTCATAATTGCCCCCAGGAGAAATTATGGCGTTTCTGACTGTTTTCAGAGACCACAACACATTTCTCGTGGAGAATATCAGTTTTGTTTTTCTCGCACTTAGAACGGTCTCAGCTGATTTTCTTGGATGTTTTATAGCTATGTTTGCCGTACCGGGTGCTGGAAGCGCTAGCTCCTCTTTTCCAACATTCAAGTTTCAAATTTGAAAAACGGAAACGTTTTCCGGCTTGTTTGTTTTAACTGTATTTTCTTCAATGCTTTGTCATCTATTGCCATCTTGTGTGGTGGAGAGAAATCAACCTGTGTTTCCCCACCTAGCTGTTAACTGACAGTAGGAAGCACCCGGGCAGAATGGGAACAGAGCGAGTGTCACCACCTTTATTCAACTCTCGTCCACAGTGTTTACAGCTCGTATCTGGTGTTATGTAGTGCTGTGATCAATAACAAGATGAGAAATGTTTCACATATTAATGGGATGGGGAACTGGGGGACATTTGGCACTGAATAGGACTTTGTGGAGAGCAGGTATTTCCGTTTTTAGTCAAGGTCATTCTACTGTATAAAGCTGGGTCTGTGTGGGGGTTCAGGCTTTATGTCCAGGGCATTTACGTTAACAAGAAGGAACTGAAATATGGAAACTGATGTCAGGTGACTATTCTGATGCAGGTTAGACACTGCTGAAGGAGCCACGTCAGAAAAATACCATGAAAAATATGTTTCAGTCTCAGTTAGGCATAAGCGGCACGTATTCTTCCCATGTCTGAGATGAAACAAAATATTAAATCTACAAACTGAGAACCTTTTTTTATACTTTTTAAATAATTCAGTAAATCTTTCTATTAAAAGGAAAACATGTCTTTCCATGATGGCAATGTTTTAACTACAGATTCTTTTCTAAGAATTTCAAAGCTTGTGCAGATAACAAATAACTACAAAGATTTTGACAACTGCTTACTGTGAGTGAAAAAGCCAGTCTTCAAAATACCCCCCAGTCTCAGTCTGAATTCTTTCTTTGACGAATCACTCATGATTGTGGCACTCAGTGCCTAATTGTACACTTGTATCTTTGCTGTATTTGCAGATGTACAGTGGAGGAATTCCCTGGTCTGGAATTTTACGGAATGTTCCAAAATACTGAATCAGTACTTCAATGAAATAAGCTAGGAGCTCAGCAGAGATGCTTACTGACACAACCTCCTTCCTTCTTGGAGGAAGTTATCTGCCACTAACAGTAGTATTTGGTTGCCATGCCAGCTAATTGACTGGGGAACAAAGAAGGTGGGCCTTAAAGCCATGAAACTGGAGCCAACTTCTTGTCTATCACTTGTGCTCTCTGCTGTCTTCACCTTCAGGAAAAAAAACAGTTTCCTGATTGACATGCTGGGGTGAAATATGATCTGGGCCTGATTCTACTGCCCCAGAAACCTGCTGACCTGCAAATTGGGATTCTTATAAGATTCTGGAATAATCTGTTTTCCTATAGTCCAAAGATGTGATGAGGTGAATTGATGACTAAAATGTGACTCTAAATCAATAGTGTGCTTATGGTTTGATGGAATGACTGTGTATGATTGCTCTGCAATGAACTGGTGTCCCATCCAGGGTGCACACTGCCTCACGCGGTGGGCAATGACCAACCCTACATTGGACAAGCAGTTGGCAATGATGGATGGAGGGAATAATGTACAGAGTGACTGCCAGGACCACTCGCATTGTCAAGGAAACTCTAATATTACTTAATATCTTATTACTTTCCAGTGACGCAGTTTCTCCTACGGAAGAGCTTAGGGGAAGCTTCAGAAAGCAGATAAAATTTGATTCCGTAGTTACGGCATAGATCTCATTTGTGTTGGTTCATTAAGGGTAAATGAGAACTTAAATTATTTTAAAAAGCAAGCCCTAACAATTGAAGTACCTTGCATCTCCTTATCGATAAAGCTCAATCTCCATTAGTCTGTCTCTTTCTTTCTTTGTTCTTCATGCGTAGTTTTGTTTTTTAAGTCAGAGACTTGAAATTTGCCGCATAGGTACTTCTCCCTCTAAGTGAAGTTTTTTCGTAATCAATTTTATTTAAATTGGAAAAGGCTGATTACTATTTTTAAAATTTCAAATCAGTCTATTTGGACAAGGCTTGGAGAAGTGAGAGTAGTGACATCAATTGCAGCACGTAGTAACGTTGCACACAGAACATAAGTAAAAATGCTGATAAAGTTCCATGCTCCACACACACAGATACACTTCCTTGCTGACACGGGAGCATGGGCCACCTCACACGTGCTACAAACACACACTGATGTACTTTCTCACTTCATCACGCAAATTGGAATACAAAGTTTGGTGACATATAATTTGCTATTACTGTCACCATGCCATTCCACACACGCCATACATGCTCCACACACACGCTAACACACATTTTCTCATAAATACAAAAAATGTACTAAATTCAACAAGAATAAAGGTAATCAAGTTTGGTGATATATAATTTGCTAAGTATCTGCATGTCCCTATGGTCAGTGTGCATATTTCTGTCAGTGCCATGTGTTTGATAACCAGAGGCAGTACCTGATACATTTGACACAAAAATGTAAATATTATGAAAAAACATAACACATGCCAGACACATGATTTGCCACATTCAGTTTCTAACACTTACAGTAATGTAGGGGTCATAAAGGTTGTTCATACATACAGTATTTTGTTCTTTTCCTTACCACTTGACTATGACCACCATGAGTGGCAATCTGTGGCGTTCGTCTGTCCAACAATACACTGACTTGTGTACTAAACACAACCACTTTAATGGTAAAACAGTTTGGTGATTATTTTCTGTGTTATTACCGATGTTTTTATTGCATCACCTTTTTGGCCAGGTCAGTGCTGGATAACTAAATATCCATATAAATTCAGCGGCATGCATAAAATTTCAGGGAATTGATGGTCATTTTTATTGGTAAAACAACATTTGGTTCAGTTTAAGTGCAGCTGTGCAGCTGGTTCATAAGTTTCACAAGACAAGAGACAGATGTTAAAGCAAAGCTCGACCCTTTCCAGTTCGTGCACAGCAATTGGTGTCACACCTAGTTTAAGTATCCAATCTTTAACCACAACCTTGACCGCAGGCTCTCCTCTGATACTGTTCTGATCTCTGATGGACCCCCACAGTGGAAACGATTTTATCAGTCACCACGGCACATGTGCTGATGACCTTGCCACAGCTCAGATGCCCTCTCATCCACCCTGATAAATTAATAAATAGATCATATCCAGAAGCCAGATCAAAGCTGTATTATTTCATTCAACTTTTAATGAAGGTCTAATTATTCACCACTGTAATTGTGAGGATTTGAAGCACCTTGCTGGATAGTCATATTTTCAAGTGAAAGCTGATTGGTCTTGGCTTTTTTATGCCCAACTTCCCCATGACTCAGGTCATCTAGTTCTTGGATCTGCTCTTGCTTTGACCCTGTTCTGCAGCTGCATGGTCTGTGGAATTAATTACAGCTGATTTACTGACTCCCACGTTCCCAGTGGATTTACCGTTTCACTTAGTAAGATCTGACTGTCTCTGTATTATATATGCAGGTGCATTTTTGTAAGGTGACTCCTTTGTTGAGACTGCTGATTGACGTTGCTGTATGTGTCACTGGAGTAGTTGCCTGATAACATGTCTTTCTGTGCCAGGGATGCCATCAGCACACTCCATCATGGCGCCATGGTTCTCACCAGTCATCTATCAGGCCCTTCTGTGCACATTTCTCAGCTCGCATCTGGCGCCTTGCAGGCCGGCGCTGAGGGTGACAGCGAGGGGCACAAAATGGAGAGCTTGTCAAGCAGACAGAAGCTGAGGCCTCGGGGTCTTGCTGTTCTTTGATCCTCAAACATTAAAGAACATCGCCAAACCCTAGTGTGGCCATTTAAGCACAGTGGAATAAGGGAAAACACGTGTAACATGCGGTCCTGTAATGATGATGTCATGCCGCTGCCTCTAATTGAGGTGCTATTTGAGATTTTGCTTCTTCATTTTCACGAGAACTTGTACCCTTCAGATACGCTGCATTCAGTGCGTGGTTCAGATTTAATGAGTTCAGCTCTAGAAGCTTTTAAAGCGCTCCAGTGAATCCGTACACAGCCAGACTAAAATGGCCCACTCTGTATGGACTGTAGTCAACATGGAGCACACAAACCCTACCCCCATCATGCCCTTTTTGCGCAAGGGTATGTTCTTACTGTTTTAGATGATTAACTGTTCTGATGAAGTCATTTCACTTCAACTACAAAGCCTTTTCAAGTACAGCAGGCTGAAAATCCTTGACTTATAATTACATTACACCACCCTGTATCCTTGTCTATTAAGAGAAAGGTCGCCAGCACAGTCGCAGTAACACCTCGATTAGCTGTACCCCCATAGCGCTGTTTTATTTATTTTAACCCTTTGAGTGTCTAATCAAAAAAGTACCTTTTTTTTAAATATTATACAGTATTTTGAAACTTTTCTGGAATTTTGTGTCATGCATTAAATAAACTGTTTTGTGTTTATTCATTATAGTCAAAGTTATAATTAATCAGTTATGTGCAGGATTCAAGTTATGTTCATTCAATATACTAATGTTTTAATGACAGCAGAAGCGCTCCATCTCTCAAGAACACATGCACAGCACTAACTGAGGTTACTGAGATTACTATTTACTGAGTGTTGACCTGTAAAGAAAACAACTACAAATACCTGGAAGACCAAACAAAAACCCTTCTTCTATACTTAATTTTGAGGTGCATGAATATAACAATTATTTCAGTTGTTTCAATTAGTTTTTACCATTTAAAACAACAGGTGCATCTTTTAAATTGCTACAATTTAAATATTTTTGGCATAGTCAAAGGCGTCGTATAACCTCATATACAATCAAAAATCATAAATCGAAGAAGAAACTGTGCATCAAAAACTTGTATCTGGAAGATTTGTGTATGAGTCTGGTCATTGGTAATGATAAGTTCCACAATGTATTAAATTTTAATTAAAAAACTCTTTAGGTTACAGAGTTTTAGAGCAAGAGATTAAACCAAGAGCAGGCAAAATATGACAAATTAGGCACAAACTCCTCCATCTCCACCTGGTAAAAGATTAATTTCACAAAATTTGTTACTGATGGTAAAACATGTTCTTTGTCTTTCACAGTAAGCATTTGCATTCTCTCTATGTAACTCTGGGTTGCCAAAGTCTACTCTTTGGCAGTACTTATGGAAATTTCATTGGCAGCAACAATGAGACAATTTAAAATTACACAAAAAAACAGAATGAAGTGGAAATGCCATTCACTATATTTACCTTCATTATTTTGGTTTATTTTATTTATCCAGGAGAATCCAGGAATAACAAAAGTATAAACAAAAATAACACACAACTCTGAACAAAAAAGAAGGAGCTGGTCAGTACTGTTGTAACAACAGGTAATATCTGCTGGACAATAAACTTTCAGTTACATTTAAATAATATGGGAAGCAGAACGACATTTGTCTTTTTAGAGTGGCAACATACACATTGACTCTATAATGCAACATATTTACCTTAGTCTTGTAACCATAGATTAACAACATGGCATAATTACTTAAAGATGCAGATTTCTGTTTTTTTCATAACTGTGATTGAGACCAGGTTTGTGAGAAGTGAAGCAGAGCTTTAAGAAGGAAAAGTGTTTGTCCACTGAAGGAGGCTGTTTCATCGGGAAGTTCTTGTGTATGGAGGGTCTGTTATATGTTGAGTGTCACAGGTAGCCATTGGAGGAAGGCTGTGAAAGATGTTACTAAGGCTACTGAGAAGTCACTTAGATGGCTGTGGATCAAGAAAAGTAGGCCCTGGCTTCAAGGTACCCTGGACGTTGGTCAGGGCCTGATCGACCCTGGCTGTGTCACCTGGGCGGAAGACCCTCAACAGCTTTGTTGCACTCCCTTTTAGAGAACATAAAGAACAAAGACAAAATATTTTCGTGGCAATTTCTAGCATGTGCAGCGAAAATGTGTGCTCATGTACTTTGAGGAAAGCCAGGGAGATTGAAAAGGTTTACAGTGGAACAGAACTGGTAAAATATATTTATATATGTTTTAAACAGTGTTAAATCAACCATATTGTATATGTGTTTTCAAAGTGAACAAATCAGGGACATCAACCATTTTTGAAATCGTGAATAAAGTCAATATCCTGCTGGAACACATCAATTTCCAGCTTTCTGCTCATTTTTAATTACTGAGTGCAAAAGGCAGAAAAATATAAATTAAGACCTACAGCTGATAACCCCAAAACATTCTGGTGGAAAAGGCCTTTGAAAACTATGAATAGCAGTGAACATCAGTGGCTGCAAATTTCTTCTCAGGCGCGAGTTTGAAAGAGAAAATGTGTCATCTGCTTGAACTCAGAAAGGAAGATAAGCGCCGCTGGGCTCGATTGTGACTGTGGCTGCGGTGAGGATGGGCTGCCTGCTACTGTGAAAGGGAAGATGGCCATCATGTCGGCCAACAGCAACGCCTGACCAGCACACAAGCCCACCTCATACACATTTCCCACAATCCAATAAGTCCATTTGTAAAAGCTGGTGTTACCAGCACGGTGGTGAAAAAATCAATAAAAAGTCATGATTTATTTTCAGTAAAATGAGTCGGAAATATTTGGTGGTCAGCAGGTGGCATAGTGGTTAAAGTTGCTGCTTTCCCCTAAGAACTTGGGTTTGAATCCATGTACTGCAATAGTAACACTGAGCAAGGTACTTACCATGAATTGCTATAGTGAAAATTACCCCACTGTATAAACAGGTAAATCATTATAAATAAGAGCATTTTTCTTTTCTCTGTAACAGTAATTTACAGTGGGACATAAAGTAGTTACATTATTTATTATAATCATGGACAATGAACAGCTAGAAAATTCCCCGAATTGAAAAAGCTAAACTAATTAAAAAGCTTTACTATTTTTGAGCAATTTTACTATTGCTGTATAATTTAATTGTAATACACAAAATTTCATTCCAATAATATTATAATGACAAAACCAGTTTCACCCGTACATTTAGCACATTTAAATCAGACAAGTTAAAATGTAAAAAAAATATATAGTAAGCATCCAACAGTTAAATACCCTGGAAGGTAATATATTCACATATCAGAAGCTGACCTTTAAAATCACTATGTCAAATAAATGTGAATTAGGTTGTAACGCTCCACTGTAGGGGTGAGCAGGAGCAACTGAGGCAGTTATTTGTGGCCAATGTGACCACTGAGGTTCAGAGTAACTGGCTGTATTGACATGTACATGCAAGCTCAGCAACACTGAGCCAGGGCTGTGGAGGACAAGTGTGAGCTGGGAGACAGGAGACACATGAGGACAGAGGGAGCCAGCAGTAGAGGGGACAGACGAGGACAAACACTGACAGCAGGTGGGACCTGGACAAAGCAAAAGAGGAAAAAAAGACAGAGGTTATAAATGATGACAAGGAGTAATAGAGAAAGGTGGTGAAGGAAGTAAACTTCATCTATTGTAGAGGACTTGCAGAGAAGTGACAGACGGAAACACATCACATGAAAAGATCCACTTGATGTTCTGCTGAGTGCGCTGAAGGACAGGTATAAAAATCAAAAGAGAGTGAGGAAAGCTGAGGAGTTGGGGGGAGGGTCTATATGGATCTTGAAGTCATGTAAAAATATAACAGAATTAGAAAAAGCAAGGAGGAGAGGAAGTAGTTCAGTTAGTCAGAGATTGTCAGGTGGACCAGGAGGAACATATATTGTACCACTATTCTGTTCTGACACATAAAGACTGAAAAAGTATGTGCAACAGGTTAGTGTGTGTGTGTGTGTGTGTGTGTGTGTGCGTGTGTTAAGGGGGATCAGCATTATTGTATTGTTTGTATTTACTTTGATTGACAATGATAGGCAAAATGTTCCCTTGGACATGTAGCAGAGACATAAATTATTACATTAAATTTGTGTGAAAGCAGTTCAGTTTGTTTGGAGAAGTTACGGTTGACTTCATAATTGGTTATTTTTTTGTGTTTTTATCAGACTGCAACACATTTAAATGTTTTCATTAGTTCATTTTACTGCGTTAATACACAATAGCGCTTCATTAAGTTCAGATTTTGTACTTGATATGGTGTTACAGCCAAATGTTGATCACCATGTTTCTTCCTTTCATCATTTGATGCAGGTAAGAAGTTTACTGGATTGAAATCTTTAGTTACATAACCCATGTATTGGGCAAAAATTGTTCAAAAGACATAAAAATGAGTCTGCTTTATGGTTGAACTTTAAAAAAAATTATTTTTATTTTGGAGCTGGGGAGAAAAAAGGGAGGAAACAGAAAGGGGTGGCATGTTGTATCTTCTTCGGGACCTGTTCCAAATTATAATACACACAGAATCCTCCTAGTGAATTTTTCTCAAGACCAATTAAAAACAAATCTACTAATCTACTGATCCTCAAATGTATTTGTATTTCTTGCTACTGCACTGAACACTTTTATATTTGACACACTGTGTGAATATTGGACACACAGTTTTGGCACACTGCTCAGAAACCAACTGCTCTGCTGTACAGTACATTTTACTTGCTTTTATACAGAAGCTATGAAGCCTTAAAAGAAGCACATTTCTAAGTAGAGGAATTTTCATTTTTTCCAAAATAGAACTGGGACTGAACTGACACCATTTTGAACCCTAGTGAAACCAGGGATGGAGCACAATCTGCTCCGGTGTCGGACGCTCCGTCGCACAGGCCTCCAGGCATGGTAAAGTCAGATGGTGACATGCTGTTGAGGAGCAGACAAAGGGGGATTCAGTGACATCAGTGACTGGTAAGAAAGACCTAAGTTTAGAACACTTAGGACATGTGTCCCTGAAGCCCTAGTGCCTGATCCACTAAAATCCCTGGATTCCTCATGAAATGGTATTTGGTGATTTCATCTATGCAAGAAAAGGGTGGGCAGCCATACAACACTACAGAATGGGTGCCCATGAAAGACTCCACTGCGATTAGGCCTGCCTGGTCCTGGTTCTGCAGAAATGTCCCTGTGGACTAGTTGAGTCACTGTGCAGGAGATCCAAGTCCTGGCTAGTCCTCAGTACCTTCAACACCAGCTGGATCACAGTGTAAAACTTGTCCTCACTCAGAATTGGATGTTTGCCCATGATAAAATCTGGACTGGTGGGACCTTTCTAGCACTGTGGAGTACATGGTAAGCAAATGAGAAAACTCAATAAGCTGCAGAATGTGAGGGCCGGCTGGGGCCAAGTTTAGAAGGTTTAAGTGACTTTGTGACTGCCAGACAAATGAACTGCTTTTTGCAGAGGTGCTGCTGGAATGAAGTTGGATTAAAAACAAAAACTCTGTACACCCAAGGGTGGACTTAGAACAGTGGGGGCCCTGGGCTTTAGACACCCTAATATGATAAATTGCAGTTAATCCGGTCTCAAAAACGTAAAATCAAGCTTAACAGAATGTACTATATATAAATATTTGCAATATATGCATAGCTACCACAGCATTAGAAAAGTTGGTCCATTGTATACAATGTCAAACCTTTAAATTATTTGTTAATAACATCTACAACACAACAGTTACAGCAAGTGATTCCTCAACAGAGATTATTAGATTATTAGAGAATATTAGAGAATATTAAACCTTAAAAGTAAATGAAAATACTGTATGTTAACCACTCATTTTGAGAGAGGGAGTGTGTGTGTGTGTGTGTGTGTGTGTGTGTCATAATAATAACACAAAGGGCTAAGAAAAACTGATATTTTACAAATGTGCTTTACTTTTGGAAGTGGGAACCATAACAATTTTACTAAAGCTATCACTATAAGCAAAGTGAATATGTGTGCGGGTTTTGCTGGTTTTAACTACTTTCCATATCATAGTGTGATTTCTGTTGAAATGATTATCTTGCAGCCAATAGTTGTCCTACTGTAATAGACTGTATTCCTGTATAGGAGAGTAAACAGTGAACAGTCACAGGTGACAGCAAGAGCGAGGGAACAAGTGAACAAATGCACAAAATGAGTTACTGATTTCTTCTAATGAACAACACATTTAAAATATAAAGTAATATTAATAAATTCCTGCTCCAACAAACATTTCACAGTATCCACCGCTCTTCTCAAACCTTCAGCCCGCCTCTGCTACCTGAGTGACATCGTAATTTGTAGCCCTTAAACCAAACAGTGTACAAAACTAAGTATGGCGTATAACTAAACAAATTAAAAAACTTTATTGGAAGGTGATGACAAGTGTGCAGCACTTTTTCCAAGTTTGGATGTAATTTGTCAACGAATTAAATTTAAAGGATCATTTAATTTAAATCATTAATCATTTTTCGTGTAAATGATTAAAAAACAATAAATAGTAATCATAACATAATAAAAAGAAAAAAGTAAAATATATGTATTTACTTATTTTTTTTTTTTTAATAAATTTTGGAGCCTCTGTAGCCTGGGGTCCTGGGTTAGCTCAATTGTAAACCGTAGACGCCCCAGTGAAAAGATGATCTGTTCTGTTATGTAGGAAAACCCTTTCAAAACCCAATTTCAGAAGCTGCACTGTAATCGAATGCCTTGATGTCTCTTACTTAGTGTCTTACAACTTAGTATTGAACAGTGATAAACAGCCATTCCTATGTATGTTTACATGGCTGTGAGGAGCCCTGACGTGAAGATACTAACTGCACTGTAAGTGCTATATAGACAGCGCTCAACATTATGGACTCCACGGGACCAGCATTAGTGTAATAATGTATAAAGAATTCCATAGAGCCAGCTAGAAACAAACTTAATAAACTTAAATAGTATTGCTTGTTTTTTTTAACCTGCTTTTAGTATTATCCATATCAAACACAATTTTGGCTAAAAAAAAATCTGTCCATAAACTACATGCCTATTTGTCTTTTAATTACACATTACCAGCCTGTTCAGTGTCCCATGATTAATTGAACTGTCTTTTAAAAATGCAAGAAGCAGCTCTGTCATACTAATGTTAAAAAATGATGGCAATTTTAACAAGTCAGCCAAGAAAAGAACTCGGCTGCATTAAATATTAAACGCTACAGTCGATCCTTAAAGTGTATTTCGCTATAATTAAAAAATCTGTGCAAAGAAGTCATATTAAAATGGTCTTCAAGCAGTAAATTTTTTACTCATTTTAGTTGTATTTGAGCCATTTTGATTTAATAACTATTATGTTTACTTTGGTAGGGCTTCATAAGAACGTGAAACAGCAGGAATGTGTGAACAACACAGATATTCCAGGGCTAAAAGAAGAACTTCAGAAGAGGTAAAAAAAACTAATCCCAATATGGTTTAGTTAAACTTGTCAAAGTTTGTTTTCTGTTTTTTAAATATGTGGCTCTTATTAAATAGTCAAAATTTAATAAGAAAAAAAGATATTTTGTTGACATTCACTGCCAACAAACTCACAGTCTATTAAAGGAGTGTAATGGGTTTCCTATTTGACAGCATTAATAATATATTCCATTATTGAAAGGAAAGGCCTGCAGTAGTCCACGCCATGTGTGCCATGGATGCATGGATGAGTCATTTCCAAAGGGTTCCGATTCCCTTTTTGAAAATAAACCTTTAAGCTGTTTTGCCATAATTTTGCTAATTATTTGTGCTTAAGAAGCCAACAGATACCTTTAACCTGGTAAACATATTCTCTGGTGTGGGCAGAGCATCTCATAATCTTCCAGCATGATGTCATCAGGTAGAAATCATGGCCTTCTTTAACCAGTTCAAAATGAGTCATCAGTCACCATCTGGCACCTGGGGCTCACACCTTCCTTCACACAGTCCACTTAAGTGTCCCACTGACGGGTCAGCTAGAATAAATGAGGTGGTAATGACCGGATCAGTGACAGCTGCCTTTCTACTGGATCCCCTGTGCAGAGGAGGCTGAACAGTTCAGTCCTGAAAATGTCACTGTTGGGTTGGATGTGATGTGATGGAGCCTCCACAGACTCACACCCTCTGATCAAGTTTCCTCGCCCTTCCCATCCACTGCCCTCAGCTCGTGGCATCCGGTCTTTCTAATAATAGATAGCAGCGTAATGGATGTCCTTTAATGGAGGCTGCAGTGGGAAATGCACAGAGAGCAGAAGCTCATCGGGATATTTCTCAGAGGAACAGGAGGCCCATTGCAAAGGGAAGAGCTCCTTGTTGGGCCCATTAAAACAGCTCTCCGAAATGAAACTTGAGGACTGCATTATAAATAAACAAAAAAACATGCTTTATATAAGGTTAGAACCTCACTATGGGCATGGAAAATAATATGAACAAATAGGTATTATGTTTAACAATAACAGTGATTTTAGCAATTATGATTAGGGTAAATAAGCAAAATAAAAGTGTCTCTTTCCATATCTCGCTTTTTCGCATGCTCATGCTGTCACTTCCTTTGTTTTTCGTAAATACTACATGCCAAGTCGGAAGTTCTAGCATAATGGTAGGACTTTGTTGCTATATCCTGTGATAGAGTGCCTTGTGTGCAGCTGCAGACTTTGAACGGAGAAGCTTCTAGATGACTGCAAAGTTGAGTAACAATCATTATGTTATTAGCAGGTGATGAAAGTGATTCCCACATGGCACCATTTTCTGGATATTTCCCTTTCACATGTTTGGGCCAAGCAGTATTTCTGTCTGCAGTTGAATGTAAGCACCTTTCTCTGTATCTGCAAAGAGCTTGTTAGTGACGTTTGCTCTTCATGTCGCTGCAGAGACCTGTGTGAGAGCCACACAAGTGAGATGGAGTTGGAGGAAGCCTTGATCCCCGCTGCACTGATAGTAGGTATCACTTGGCGTGTATCGTATTTCTCCTCTCTGCTAGAGTGCTTTGGGTATATTGGTTGGCTCCAAAAAATCAGAGGCCTGCCAGGCAGCTGTGCTGGAAGTGGCTTGATGTTACTTTTCTTCTGTATGTTGTGAATAAAATCCTTGACTTTTTCTTCTGCCATCAAGTAAACAATTTTGGAGCTGCCTTTGGAGAACTGGAAGGTGATGCTCAGCTTTATAATCAGCTGCTCCAAAATTGAAAGCCCACCAGTTCTCTGTCTTGACCCCAAACGTGGTAGAATGAACTCCCCTGTGTCACTCCAAACTGCTGAATCTTTTCCAACATTGAAAGTTCCAAAGTCATTTCTTTTGAAGCAGTTTTCTTTCTGATCTCCTGACACTGTCATAAGTTAGTCTTCCACCATCTGTTACTTTGCTTTATATGTCACTTCTATAGGCAGCTAAGCGAATATGTATTTGAATCTAATAAACAAGTGGTGCCTCAGTAATCTAAGCTCTCCACCTGTTGTGGAATGCACTTTGGCTTACTCTGAGCTGTTGCTTTGAATAAAAGCATCTGCCATATCAATAAATGTTTATGTCTATGCCAACAGAGAGATGTTTTAACCAAAAAGATTCAGTGCAGAAGTTGCTGGTGGTCTGGACTGTATTATTCCGAGGAATACGATCCTCAGATTAGAACACCATGGCAAGTCCCTAAGTAAATTCATTGTGTCGTTTCACCATAATAACTGAGTCATAAAAATGAACTGTACCTCTTTATTCCATACATGAGTGCCCCTTTATTCTGTTGATAGGGAAGTGCCTTCAGCCTTACACCAAACAACTGAAATCATGTGAGGGAATTTACTTGACAATGGTGCCATTTAATAGTTTTAGTAGAATATGCAAAATAAATCATATTTAGGTTGTAACTTCTATAGCTTCTAAAAAACAAGTGATGTAATTTTAGTGTTAATGGAAAAAAGATGGAAGAATTTATTATTTTGTAATTTTATAAACTGTAAAAGAATTTACACCTCTAGGTATCAGTGTATCTCTGAGGTAAGTGGATGGCTTAGCACAATGGATCTGAACCAGCACTCAAGCGAGGGGTAGAAACTTTAGGTTTAATGAGCAGTGATTCACAAAAATGAATGTTACAGAATGAATTAAAGGGGTGGGGGGCTGACATCTTTTTAATCTTCACAGAAATAGCTCAATGTCTTTCCCCAGGAACCTCTGGAATTACATGGCTGGAGACTGTTAGAGCCGCCAAACATTAAACCTGCAGTTCAAATTATCCTGCAGTGAAATAATTCAGGCCTTATAATTTTCAGAATTACTGAAAGTTACTAAACACCGCTACATTTTGAATGACATAAGCAGTCCTTGCCCTCAAAGTAGGCCACAACTTCCCATGAGTTCTTTATATAGCCCAGCCTAACATTATCAAAATGTCCACCCTCAGAGATGACAAATGTTTTTAATCATTTGTGACAACTGGTTCATGGGACCACAGACTCAGGAATTCAAATTTAGTGCTGCTTTATTCTGTGACTTGTAGGCTGTGGAAAAGTGGATCAGGACAGGTCTCTGCTTCTTTGTTTCTCGCTCCAGGAAAATAAATTTCTTAAATAGGGGTGTCATGGCAACTATGCATTTGTTGGTCATAACTTAGGCATGCGAGTTAAGTTTGGCTTGGTGTGCAGAGGTGATATCCAGGTGTGGGTGTGCAAAATGGTGTGTGAATTTCTTATGCATGTGTTTGATCTGGGATTTGTGTTTGTACCCCCCCCCCCCCCGAATATACCACCTCATTATATGATCAAACTGGCTTTATCAACACTGTGAGAGCTTTGTTCATGTTTTTCTTGGTGTAAATGAAAAAAGACTTGTTTGTTGCCTGTGTAGTCATGCTATAAAATCACAAAAGATGTTCCCTTCTAAGTTTTTTGATAAAGGTTTTGTTTAGAACAGATATTGGGTCCTTGTTTAGACTGTGACTTAGAGCCACAGCACCAGTGAAATTAAATTGATCTTTAAAAGAAATAAAGCACCCTGGTTCAAAAGTCCACTTTTGCCCTAGTGCCACCTGCTGCTGTCTTGTGCTGCCTGTGTCAGCCATGTCATCCCTGCCAGCAGATGATGGGCAGAAAGGGAGGCACATAACAGCCTGTTCCAGGGCACAACAACCCCAGAAGAAAATGGGCTTTGGCAGATGGGACAGAGCTCAGGGCCAATGGAGTTGAGCGACTTGCAGTGGTTCCTCAAATAGTTTGGAGTTTCTCTTTTTGAGTTATTACGGGTTCAGTGTCCTCTCACAGATTTTACCCAACATTGACCTCTAAAGAGGAAGGCTGTGCCCAAGGGAGGCACGTCATTGTTATGTTCCAATCCACTTCCGAACAATCACAGTCCAGACTTTCAAGGCACTGTTTACTGTCCAGCTCAGTGTATTTGAGATGGGGAGGGGATGTTGGGGCTGTTCTGTTTCTTTTGCAAGGCAGCGAGCAATGACCTGTTTTATTTTAGACCTCAGAGCTGGTCGACTGAGGAAAAAATGCTGAACTACCAAGAAGAAAGCACTGATGGATAAGTGTACATTGCATCAGCATCACCTTGTGGGTCTCTCCATCACCCAAATTTACAGTCATGCAGCAGTGAAATGGATGGCCAAACACCTTTCCCTCTTGTCATTACAGTTCTCCCTTCAGATTATGTACTTTGCTGAGTATCCACATGGGGATGTAGCTTACAGCTGCTTGGATTCCCATCATCCAATAGCCAGTAGAGAAACAGCACCACAGCCAGCACCAGATTCCACATCGGCACATGGGATCTGCTGCTTAACTGATGTCTGGTTCATTGTTCACCTGATTTATAAGGAAGTACAGAGACATCAGCCTCAGTTTTTAAGTTATGCTGATAAATAAATTTCTGTCCCTCAGTGGAGGGGATGAAAATCCTGAAAACTCCAGTGGCACCTAACTGAATACTGGGTCCTGATTCATAAAGAGCAACAACAGTGTAGCACCTAGTTTTCACAAAAAAAAAACCCAGGAATGCTTTGACACTTATATATTGTTTGACCTTACTGTTGCATGGTCAGCCCTTGCAGTACATCATTTTTTCATTGTTATTAAAATGAAGTTGCACTGTTATAAAGTAATAAAGGATTCTGGTTAGACCTAAAGTTTCTAGCCTTAAACCACCTGGTCTACTGCTGCTCTCTTGTTCCACCCCACACCTGCCAATAATACACCAGTCAACAAACCGGCTTTAAAAAAGAACTGTTTCGAAAACGGACCTGCAAATGACCTGCAATAAAATGTCATGCATCTCTCTCTTTTACTGCCCTGCAAGCATACAACTTCTCCCCTGAAGAGCAGCCACACAACAAAAGGCTAATTTTATTCACTCCTTTCAACAGCCCTGACTTTGTGTGAGGGAATCCAGCAGGTTCTCTGGGTTTCTGTCTCAAGTCAGCCACCCATCTGACCTTTCCACATGCACCGATGCCCAATCTATTGATTTTCCCAGGCTTCTCCTCTCACAGCGCACTGCATTGTACCTCAGCCCAATACCCATTCCATCCCAGGGCTCCAGCATTATTTAGGCAATTAGCCATGTATGACGTTACATTAGAAGGTCCAACTTCAAATACTGTACAGGTTGATGTTGCTTTGAAAATCCCATCAAAATTTTTATTTGTTTATATATTCACTTGTGATTTTGATGGTGTAGGTTTACAGTTACAGCAGTCCGCTCCTACACATTTTCAATGTCAGCAATCCAGGTTAAGCACTTTTCTCAAGGGGACATAATTTCCTGTCTTACAGACCTGCTCACACGTCTAATTCACTACCTGCTCCTTTGTGTGACTTACGTATAAGCGGATAAGCCGATCCATTTTACTGGTTGTGCAGAGTGACAGAACTCTTATTAAGATTATGCACAATCCTATTTATCTTCAGGACTATTAAAAATTACAGCACCTGAGTTCCTCAGTGTAGTGCTCTGGACGGAGACATGTTTATAGAGACATGTTTATAGATATAGATGTATTTTACAGTAATGAAAAAAGGAACACACAACTGATAGCACTGTTGAATGAAAACAGGATCTGCAGCATGTCGCTGCGTACTGTAAAGCAGCTGTTTTTTCAGTCTAATAAGACTGAAATTAGTTAGCGGCAGCACAGAGGCACAGCATATGAATATGTAAAGAGGCAAAAGGTACCCTGCTGAAATACTGGGGATAAAAAAAAATTAAATAAACTCTGAATATCAATAGTCATCCAATTTGAAGGATGAGACATGTTTCCCGTCTTCATGACACTATGTTCCCCTGCAGCACTTTCATGTCTACCTCTGGTTTTCACCTCATGTATCGTGTCACAGAGCCACGGCAGGGCTTCAACAGCACCCCGACACTCATCATCTGCAGTCGGTCATTTCAAGGAGAAGACATTAAGATTCTCTTCACAGCGCTCAGTTGCAGTGCAGCATTTTCATGTTTACTTGTACGTTTCAGTGCAGGTAGTGTCACAGAGCTGTGACAGAAATGCAGTAAAATCTTCAGAATGGTCAAGCTCATAACTGCTCTTTTAAATCTGAGAAACGTTGTGAAACATCACATGAAAATACAGTCTGAATATAATGGGGTAGAGAACTGATCTGACTGTCTTGCCTTTTCCTTTATGGTTTTCATTCAAATTACAGCATGAATTGCAGAAGGGTTTTATATGCAGTTGAAAACTTATATTGTAGCCATAACCCTTGTTGTCTTTATGATATACAGTAAAACAATACTGCATAACAATATGCTGACTACAGAAATAACATAGGAGTCAGAACTCACCAAGGTATAATACAGGTTATTATAACCCATCATGATACTATAATGCCTACAGTAAGCAGCTTCTTTCCCTGATTTTTTTTTCAAATGTTTTTCTTCTCCCTCTATAAAACAGCAGAATAATCCCAGTGAAACCTGGATTCTGTGCTCATCTCACTCCCTCTTTCTCTGTCTGTGTTTGTGAGTGTGAAAGGAGAGATGCGATTGAATGGGCTTTCTCTCCAGAATGCTATATTTTGACAAAAATGATGTTGCCTGGTGTTCTGCATGGAAACACAGCTGCTCTTCTGGTTTGAGAACAGACGGAAAGGCAGACAGGCATACTGGATACATTCAGCATTGCTGTGGACTGGAAATCATCACAGCCATTCAGCTCCAGGCAGTTGGAAGTGGGTATGAATAATATTCAGTGTAAGTGTTTGACTGTAAAGACATTCGGATCACAAACATAAATGTTTGGATAACAGAAACTGCCCTCTTACCAAAGGCAGTACTGAAGCAGTTTGAACAAACGTAATTTCTCCCAAAGGGAAAGGAAAACAGAAATATAGTGCATGTTAATCAGTACATGCTTACGTTTACCGTGCAAAAAAAAACATTTTCAATGCACATTTATTTTCATTAACCACTGTCAAAGAAAATATAAACGGAGTGATTGCAAAACAATAGTTTTCTTTAGTCTAAGTTCAGTTCGGTATTGGTGCAAACAACATGTTGGGAGATGGTGAACCCCGCAGTCTCAACTCTCTCAAGGAAGGGATCAGCTTAAATAGACATATAGGTATGGACTGGAGTTACACATTTTTATTAATGAAAAGATACTGCTAATAAGACAGATGACGAATGTTCGAGCACCAAGGCGTTTACATTATTGGTTAGGGTGGGGTGAACATATCCGGGTTAAATGAACTTAGGAGGTTACAAATGATAAGGGAAGGTTACACAGGGCTGCGAGACAGCTTGCAACACAGACACTTTCAGTGCAACTGGCTTAAACTTTTAAATTCATTCACACCACTTTATCCTGCTCAGGATGATGCAAAGACGATCTCAGAATCATTGGGTGCCTGGCTTTGAAACAACCCCTGGAAGGGAAGTCAGTCCTTCACAGGGTGGCCACACACACATATTATGGGCAATTCAGAGGAACCACCTAATCTGAAAACCATGTCTTTGGATTGCAGGAGGAAACTGGAACCCCAGAAGAAACCCACACAGACACGGGGAGAAAAGCAAACTGCACACAGACTGAGCTGAATTTAAACCCACGCTTACCTGTGAGGCAACAGTGCAGCTCACTAAGCCACCATGCAGCTCAGTCTTTTAATTAAATATATTGTATTACATTTATCACAACACTTTTTTAGAACTTTATGAAAATATTTTGAAGCAAAGGCTGCTGTTGAAAAAAATCTGGCTCCATTGGATCACCTTTGTATAGCAGAAACATCTGCATATACATTTTTCTTTAAATTGTTAAAGGAAAAAACGATAGTGACCAAAAATAAAATGAATGAATGACTGACTTGCTGAACGAATGAATGAATGAATGAATGAATGAAACTTTTTTTAATCCCGAGGAGGTATTCTGCTTTATTTAAATGGAATCATGCCAAGTGTCTGGTTCAGCAGCTTCAGTAGTTCAGCAGTAAAATGCAGGCACTCACTCACCATATTGCTGGCCATAAGTAAAATACNTAAATGGAATCATGCCAAGTGTCTGGTTCAGCAGCTTCAGTAGTTCAGCAGTAAAATGCAGGCACTCACTCACCATATTGCTGGCCATAAGTAAAATACTACACAATATGTATTCATATCCATTACCTTTTTAACATCCCAGACAAGACACTAATATGACCATTCAAGTTGCGCTAACAGGTCTATCTAACTTCTGAGACTGCCACTCACAAAGATCAGGCCGGTGTGAGGTGTCACATATAGTTTTCCCCTCTCTAACTCACTCTGGACAGGAGAGTAATGTCTATAGCTTCTCATTTCGCTCGAACTGTTGGAGAAGAGGCACCTCACTGCTCAAGCACTTTTGAGTCCTTTTTGTGTTTCATCCCAAATGGAAGGAGAAGCTTTATTACATATGGGTGGCACCTCCTCATTTTGTTTTGTTTGCGTTTCTTCTCCTAGGGGCACGACAACACCCAGCGTGCCAAAAGCCCAGGACTGCACTGTGTACAAAGTTAAACCCCCAAACCTAGGTTGCAGCACTGGTGGTTGTGACCTCATGCTCTGGTGACCGTGACCACACATCACCTCTGCTAAGAGGATTTGGATCCTGCCAACCAAACGAAAGCGAGAGTGGGTTTTCTCTCCTTAAGGCAAAAGGACTTCCTCACTTCTGATTGTTGCCAGGGAAACTGTAGGTTTTGTTTTTCAATTTACCGTTCGAGTGTTATCTCACATTAGCTATTTATTGGGAGCAAAGCACTTTCCTTGTGTAGTTCAATTGCAACGGATTACAGTCTTATTAATATTCTACAACTGTAATATATCTCAAAATTTTTTCGTTATGTAAAATTTAACATTCCACTGACTCCTTATGTTTTAAAAATGTAGTTTACCAATTTTTAAACATGCGACCGTTTTCCTATTCATTTCTTTTTATTGTATTTTGTTCTCCATATATAAAATATGTGTCTGTTGTGGAGCGACAGTAACCTGCATGTTACCATCTAGCTGTTAGCAGTAAATCACTTTCACACAGAGCAGAGGGAGAATAAGAGTGTGGCATCACCTTTAGGCAACAAGCTTTCACAGTGTTTATATCCAGTGTCTTGTGTTCCTGAGTTTCAGTCATCAGCAAAAAGATGATGAATGTTTGCATACGTTCCTGTGATGAATAAGTGAACAACTGGCACTGAATACCTGCTTGGGACAATGTGCATTTATTTTCAGTTGTTTTACATTTCTTTTAATTTCAGTGTACTTAGAAGTTAAGAAAAATGTTAAAATGAAAAGCCTTGCATAGTATTATATATTAAAATATTATTTCATTTCTTTTTTCATTATTTTTGTTAAAAAAACTATTGCCAAGATTTTTATACATACTGTATGCATACCTGTAAATAAACTGTATGGCATCTGTTTTATAAGCTTTATTTATTATACAAGCTGGACTTTTTCTTATAAGCAAATCAATTTAAGAACAGATTTCAGGTATCAGTTGTATTCGTAAGTTGAGGATCCATTCTATTTAAGGTAAACTGGTTTTGTTAAAAATATGTAATTTGTGAGTACTGAAGCATTCAAGCACAGAATAAAATAAAGTAACAGCACTCATGAGTGAGTGACTGTTAGAGTGCTCCAGATGTTCTTTAGGGGCAAACTGAGAAAAAAATTGTGACTAAAATACCTGGTTTTGGGTTTACAAGCAGCAGTTTAAAAAAAGTACCTTGAAACAAAAGGAGAGAAACCTCGGAAGTCAATGTTTCCTTGCATCTACAAATGGTAAGTTGTGATTTAATTTTCCAACTGGTTCAGAGGTGAAATGTTTTTCTCTGTCATACAAAATATTGTGCAGCAGTTGGTCTCCTGCTAAGCCACACACTCTGCCTTTGAGGGTTATTAATAAAATATCAGCTAACATCAGTCAGTTTTGCCAGATGTCAACAAATGTTTTTTGTTTTAAGTCTGTAAAATGGTCATCATCCAATTTTTGAGGTCAAAACATAGGAAGTTTTTCCACTTGCACAATTTGGTGTTGTTTCAGTCCAGCAGAGACCGACCTCCATTTGCGTGAGGTATGAAAGTCAGTGGCGTGTATGAAAATAAATTCATCCCTAACAAGTGAGAACTTTAAAGTCCATCCCAAGGCCGAATTACAAACTCCTGTAGAACTCATAACTCGAAGTGTCATTTATACATACACACTCAGTACAATTCTAAAGATTCATTCTCAGCAACATTCCTCTCTACATTTTGAAGTGGCTAATTTGAATTCAGTCTCTTTTGCAGCATTTGCAAAGTTTGCTTTTAAAGCAGACTCAGCTATAAAAAAACAAAAACAAAAGATCTGTTGACATTTAGAAAATAAACACCAATTGCTTTAGGCAAAACAAAATGTATCTAGTTTGTGGCCCAGTAATAATACTACTTACTGCAATGTTACAACCAATCTGTAATGCAGATGAGGTGCTCATAGTTTTGCATATTGAAAGAACGGGTAAGACATACTAACTTGGGGTAATGAGGGTTTCCTTTTTGTTCTGGATCTGTGTGAGGTGTGGTAAGAGTACCATTTCTTACCTAAATAATGGCTTCATAATGTACTGCAAAATACTGCTTTTCATGAAATTATTACTGTGGGAGGAACTTAGTATGGTGACAAAATGTATTTTTCCTCATCCATTAAGAATTACATTTTACTTACAATTCTTTAAGATACAGAATGGAATTAGTGAATATATATGCAAAGTGGAACAATAGTGCATTTTTAGACTGAATTCACATCTTGGAGGTGATCGTTAATTTCTTGCATATTTGACCATTTCAAGCAATTTCTTTATTTCGCACTGCTTGTTTTTTTCTAGCTGAATACAGAAAACTTTGAAAGTTGGTATACAAAGTTGGGCATGAAAGAACTTTCATGCTTTGTAAAAACTGCTTGAAGAAAGTGAAATACAATAAATACTTGATTTAACAGAATAATAGTTTTTTGGGGGGGGTATTGTTTGATTGAAGTATCCTCCATTCTCTAAAATAAATAAAGCATTAAGACTTTCATCTGGTGTGACTGTCAAGATGCAAGAGATACAATATAAACTAGACTGATGGAGGTGTACAAAAATAAAGCCGTGTACAATACAAACTAACAGAGCCATCACACGCAGTCAGCATTCGATATTTATTTTAGTTTTCCACAAGCCCTTTAGAAAAGAAATAAAGGTGAGAGAGCTGAATGAAGTATGATTGACTTCAATAAAAAATTAAGTTTACCACCACTACTTTACATTGCAAGGGTTTCTGTCACTATTTACTAGCTAAAGGTATCTCTAGGTATTTATTACAGATAATATCTTAATTTTTAATTCGGAGGGTTTTGAACAGCTAATGGCAGCATAACTGTAGGTGATTTATTAATAATGATAATATTGATTTTCTTGTGTAGTGTTGATAAATCATTTAATGAAAAAATGGTTGTTTCACACACCGATCCAATACTTGCAAACAATTAATGCAATGTTATTCCTGGCTAAATTTCTTTTCATTTTTCTTGTCTTGGAACAAAGGACAGATCATCCACAGGCGTGAGAATACATGTCCAAAAAGGATCAGACAGAATGGGTTTTGGGTTTTGCAAATTTACAATGTCGGCATAAGCACGCACATATATAGTGGATAAAATGATAATACACAAGCTGCAGTTTCCTTTTCACTGTCTTCTCAGGATTTAAACAGTACAATTATGAAGTTAAATTAGGAGCAGTTAATCGTGTGATTACAATAAGAAAAATTTTCAAAAAAGTTTCATTAGTTTTCTGGAGCATTTGTATTTTCGCCATCTAATAAGATAATGTTAAAATGACCCCAGTTAGGGTTGTTTGGGTTAATGTTACACTTTCTAAGAACGTATCCTAAACGCTAACCCGAGTATTACTGTACAAGTCTTTATGTGCGTATCAGGTGTTAATCGCTGTTGCATAAATAACTTATTACCAAAAAACTTGGCTACAAAGTGAATAATGTACAAAATCTGAGCTGTCTTCCCATCTGTCTTCAATTACTGTCTGGTTCATTTTCGCATGACCCACATTACTTGTGCATAAACTATGTGCTACTAAACCTAAAGCTAAACCTGCAAATTTGAACAAAAAATAACAGTGTCAGCTACCTACATCACTAACGCTAACTGGCAGCCAAAACCGAAGCTGGCAAAGGTGGGGACACGAAAGCTGAACAAGTGAATTTGCCATTTTGAATTGTACAACACCCTGAAGATGGCCACCATAAAACTAGAACAAACAACTGTGGAATTTGCACTGAATTGTCCCTAATATTTTCAGAATAGAAACAGGCAAATACACTGCCTTTTAAGCATACAGTACTGTGAAAAAGCCTTAGGCGCCTGTGAGAAAAATGCTATAAAGCGAGGATGGTTCCAAGAACAATGTCATGAATACTTATTAATCAATAAACCTTCTAAAAA
>UFQX01000021.1:0-102531 GCA_900497675.1 Arapaima gigas
CACACACACACACACACACACACACACACACACACACAGTCATTGTTCCAGTTTCTTCTACGGGATACTTCTCTACAATACTGCAACTGTTAGTCCTGCCTGAGGTACAAGGGGAGAACTAAAGATGTTTTCTCCTACAATTGGTTACAAACCGACACTTCCCAGTCTTGTTTCTTTTGCAAAAGAACAGGTAGTACTTTTCATTTCCATATCTTTTTTCATGACCTTTCAGCAGCTTTTAAGCATCTGCTTTCTACTTTTAACATCTCCATATACCTTCTACAAAGTTATCTCAAAAACTTAATAGAAACACTAAAGCTTAAAATGTCAAAACCAGTTCTGATCTCTGAGCCTATAAACAAGAAACAGTGACAACAAAATGTAACATTTGAGACTTACTTTGGAATTCATAGCTTTACCGAACGCGTTGTAGCACTGCAGTTTGTAGATGGCGTGACTGCAGCACTTGTTCTGCTTCACAGACGGTCATTTAAAGCGTCCGATCGATTTGGTTACAGGTGACAGCTGCCATCGACAGTTGCACTGAGCCACAACATTTGATCAAATTTAGCCGTATGAATAAAGTGCAGTGCTTACAGAAAAAAACAAAAATAGGTAAAGTCCTGTGGGAAGGGAGTTTGAACTAAAGCTCCACAAAGCAGCCAGGGGGCACTTAGGGTATAATTCTGCTGGAGTAGCTTCTCAACTGAATTCATTACATCACACAGATGTTCTGTGTGTGTTCCTTTCTGCCACCACTTTGTTTATTATACGTTATTATTTATTGTAGTACACTGGAAGGAAAGACCGATAATTCATTTAGGTCTTTAAGTAACTGCAGAGGCTGGTGCTTTCAGCTTCTAGGGACTAGATGGGTTTAGCTGTCCTAATAGTATAGACCCTCGAAGATTGGGCCACCACCTACAGGCCACTCAGGGACAGTCTTTGGTTAACAAGTGCACATACAGGCTTTTGCTCAGTTATAAAGCCTCTGTATTAAACCATACATTAACCTACGATCACAATGATATACATTAACCTCATATGTTTTTGATAAAGATAGAATAAAAGCCCTAACAGTGGTGATCTAATACACAGGTGAAATAATGCCAAGGACATGCTACGCCGTAGTGTCTCCTGCAGTGAATGTACTCATTTGAAAGACGCTGGATACAGATCCTGTGAAGGATGTGGTAGAAGACATGAGATGAGAGGGAAAATGTTCATGTGCGTCCAGTATTTTGGCAGGATGAGTGGTCTTCTTCAATTAGCACTTACTAATTTCCCATTAAGGGAGCAGACATGAGTGTGGGAGCCAGCAGCAGGGCCGGCTCAGAGAAAGGAGGGGGCTCTGACACCAGGCTCTACTTTACACAGTGGAGCTGATTTTACTGCAAGTTAACCCCCCCCCTTTTCACACCAGCAGCTCTTCCCAGGATACACAACGCTAAGTAAAACACACAGCAATTCAGCATGAAGTAAGAGTTTCCTAAAGAAAACATCCAGGGGAGGGTTCCTTATTTGGAAAGAAAATTAAATTAACACATACGCTTTGTATTTGCCAGGCATAGAACATAACAGGAAGAATCCTGAAATGAATTTTTGTCATGTGGAGGGTTGGTTCATCCCTGTTGGATGGAAATCTCCATCCCCCACGGGTGACCTTGATGGCCTCTTGTTTCTGGAATGTCCTGCTTGTGGTCCCCTCTGCGGCACAGTCCCTACTCGCCACTGATGTACTTTTGAGTTCAGACCATGGCTTTGCAGAGGCTTTTCCAACAACATCAGTTTATGGTTTCACTACTGACTCGCTATAGATCACAGTGAGGTAGCTGCTCTGCTATGTACAAAATCCAGACTCAGAATCAGGTCTTCCACAAAGGTTTTATGGACCCCTTTGCATGTTACACTGTGTTCAACATTAAGCCCAATTAGGCAAGATGAGTAACCCTTTGTTTTCAGGTGGAGTTAGAAGCAGAAGACCAGCTGTGTGCTGCAGCATGTGCATGTCTGAGATCCTCTCTGAAGCGCTGCACTGATGGAGGGGTGGGGGAGGGGCTGATTTTAGATGCATGGCACGCGGAACCAGTTTAGCCATCGCTCTTCTGCAGCCCTCCTCTGGCTGCTTGCTCAATCATCCACGCCTGTGGTGGTGAGGGAGCCAGGAGTTGGAATGGGGGTAGGGGGACCTCTGAGGGGACAAAAAAGAGGAGAAATAACCTGGTTCAGCAGAGCAGGTCTGAGTGGTGGCTTAGTGATGGGATGCAGGAGGGGATGGAGTAAACTGTCTCATAAAAAAAATACAGAATGGGTAGGAGGACAAAGATGGACAACAGATAGGGATCCCATATCGTGGTGAGCCGAAGCCCTAGTGCTCAGCACAATTGCAACCCTGCTCTGGTGCATTGCAGCTGCCTAGTGCACCAAGAACACAGCACACAGCCTCCTTCTACAGCAGATACACACATATACACAGTGGGTGTGGAATGAACCTGGTAAACTGTCACAGGCAGAGCCACTGCTTTCAACACCAGGATGCACATTTCAGTCAACATGCTGTGTTCTCCACACTGAGCAACTGCCAACCTATTTGTGTGAAACCCAAATGCACAACTTGGTGCTGTCCAGCCGCTCTCTTCTCTTCACAATCTTTGCTAAAGGATCTCCCTGCCTCTGCACCCCCCCCCTTGCAGGACACGTGTGCCCCCGTCTCTCTCCTCAGCACTGAGCAATTACTCAGATTGTATCAGCTGTCTGTCAGCGGCTCACAAGAGAACGGTGGGCTTCTCTACATGCCAGAGGCTCAATCAGGCCTTTGTTTATGCAAGAGGATGGGGGGGAGTTGTGTGTGGATTCATTATGAAGTAAATCAGAATGATAATGAGGCAATCTGCATCCCCCCACACCCACCCTGCTTCTCCATCCCCTGCCCTTCATGTAAACCACACTTCAAAGCAGTGGTGCTTATGGGGACAGGAGATAGGGGAGCTTGACACAGGCTCAGGGCTCTGTCAGCTAGTAGGAGAGAGACAAAAAGAGCCAAGTCAGTCCTCTTGCACTCAAAAACACACAGGCACACAGCCACAAATGGCCTTTCAGGTCCTCCACCTTGCTGCTGGGCCCCATGTTGCTTTCCTACAGTGGTTCTGTATGAGGTTAAGATCAGTGGCAGGTATTAAGGTAGTGTTTGAGGAGCGCATGTGGAACGTACCAGTCAGTATCTGGTGGCTGGTTTGTGTGCTTCTGTGAATATGAGAATGAGTCTATGCGTGTGTTGTGTGGTCAGGGTCAAAAATGTTTGATGTGATGGCTGGTTGAAATGTTTTTCCGGACGACAGCACCGTGACTGGTCTGTTTCGCCGAGATAACTGTCGGGTCACCGCAACGGAGGCCGTGCCAGAGGTGACTTTCCTGGTATGGTTACCTTGAGCATCAGTGTGGGTGAAAGACAGACCTCAGTCATTTATTACAGAATTCAAGGTGCTCTCAGTTAAACCTTCTAATCACCCCCTTTCAGTTACTTCCTCATCTGTATCATTTAAGTGAGTCTGTGTCTGAGCTGTTGCCTGTACTGTACTGCTGTCTATATATTTTTCCTGTTGATTGGCTATTACCTATGTCCAGCTTGGCATAAAATTGCATTCATTCATATAACTGTGTATTTTTACTGGAGCCGTTCTGATTAACTCCACTATTTATTTGAGAAGGAGGTGGACTAGTCCTGGGAAATGAACCAACAGCCTCAAAGTTGCAAGGTTGTGTCCTTATCCCCGTTGCTACCAGCCTCTGAGCTGCTCTGCACCTTGGTGAGATGAGGGTACATTTTTGGTGTTTTGTACTAGTTAAAATCCCTGGGTAAAGAGGTTAAATTATCCTTGTGAATGAGTTGCTAATGTATTGTGTGTAAATCAGGATTGTGTGGGTTTTCAGTGTGTGCATCACACAGGAAGTGCATTTTCCTAGTTTTAAATAGGCTAACAGTCAGCTGGGACTGAGCTCTTGAGAGAAAACATGCTTCTCAAAACTTTGCCAATGAGTCTTTCCAGTGCAGCTGCTGTCTTTGGCTGCTTTGGAGTTCCTGTCAAAAAATGAGATCTTTGAACGGAGCCCATGAATAAAGCATGCTTGTCGTATGTGTGGGTGACGAGAAGTCTTTTTTGGGCAAATCACAGTTAGAGACGGGCTTCCCTGATGCACTCATTTACTTGGCATTGAATGGCAGTGAATGAAGCAGACATCTGTTTAGTGGATAACTGAGGTGCCAAAAATTTCTGTCTCTCAATTGTTCTAGTGATGTCACCTTGAACGTATGCAGCAATTTCAAAGCGAGTGGATAAAGTTTCTGTGAATACCACTTTGACTATACACAGGTTCTACCACAACAGGAAATTATTACTAACCTGCACATAATGGATATTTAATGTATTTGTGAGGAACAGAGGGGGCAGTGCTGGTCCCTTGCAGCTCGTGGTCCATGTGTTCCAAATGTGTGGAGCTTATATGTTCTAGCCATTCTCCTTTGCTCCAGTCTCCTCCAACAGTCCAAAGACACGTGCGTCAGGTGTGAGTGGATGAGTGTGTATGACTGTTCTGCTTAATTCCCCGTGCTTCTGAAACAGGCTCTGGAACACTGTAACTCCGCACTGGAAAAGCAGTTACAGATAATAATGGCCAGATGGACTGATCATTTATTTTGTTGCAGAGAAAAAAAAGAATGTCATACTTCAAATGTGTAGATGAAGAGCGCCTCTGAATTACATTTTGAAGTTTAGCAAACTTGCTTCACTAATCCCCGCACCTCTTTTTGTTTAGTGCTTGCAGTGTTTTTATAAACTTAAGGAGATGTCAAAAATTCAATCTTTCAAAATTCTACAAAAAAAAATGTCTTTATGTGTGGCTCTTTATGCATTTATTTTGTTATTTATGTGTATGTTTACTTACTTACCTTTCAAATTGCTCTACTTGTGCCCTTCAGGACACATTCAGGAATGCTGCGTGTGTTATCGCAAAAAGGATGTACAGCAGAATGCCATAAACATCTGCATTTTTATACGTTGTAATAATTTGGATTTTTTAAAAAGCTATAAATTTGTATTCTAGTTAATCTACCCTTCAAATACCTTTAAAAACAGCCTTTTGAAAATATAATGGATGAAATGCAAACTATATAAGAATAAAGAAAAAGCTACATTTTTAAAAGATGTTCTGATGCTCGGTATACACAACAAAGGAAGGACAAAGTATGATGTTTAAAGGTTAACATCTGTAAAATCTAAGATTTTAGTTGACTATTCATGTGGCTGGAATGGGCTTGATCACCAACCAAGTTCTTTTCTCTTTGATCCATCCGAATTAAACAAACATGCAAAGCGTATTCATTCGTCAAGCCATTTCACAAACCAGACATGAGGGTGAGTCTGGCAGACCCAGAAAAAAAATAAAGTTTCAGGTTGGCATACAGTTTCCTGCAATAACTGATAAATCCAGCTTGGACCCATCGGTTCTGATGTTGACGTTTCAGGAATCTTTGATGTCCCTCAAGCTACTTGCTATTTGACAGTCTGCTGTGATCATTTTACCTTCTTCCTCCGTTCTCCATTCTCAAGCTTATCTTTCCAATGGAATCAAGAATCAAGGAGTTTTTTTCCACTCCCTTGGGCCTGAACTAGGTTAATCCACCTATTTGTGTTCAACTATTGAATTTCATACCTGAGGGCACAGGGCTTAGAGAGGCAGAATGACGAGAAGAAGGGAACACCCATTGTTGCATTGAGGTGTGTGTCCCTGACATTTAACTTTTGAGGGAATTGTAGGGACAGGGGAAGAAAATAATGGCCCTGAGTCTCAAAGCTTGAGAAAAGCCCTGAGGGGAAAAACGGAGGAGTGGAAGGGAGGGAAGGGCAGAAATGGGTGTTTTCCATTGTGGTGCTCTCCAGTGGAATGTCCTCATCTCTGCTGTGTAGGAGTGAGGTACTTGGTACAGTTCTTGTGTGTGTGTGTGTGTGTGTGTGTGTGAGACTGTCTTTAGGAGTGACCTTGCCATACCTACACACATGCTGGAGAAATATAAGGAGTACTACTCAATAGCTGTCTTAGTAAATATTATTTTTCCATGTCACCTTTACTATGGTCCAGCTTTATGTCATTTCATGTATTCAGAACTGTTTGGAAAAAAAAAAACAGAATTCATAAGCCAATAAATAATTTGCCACAAGATTTCCACAACCGCATCAACTGAAGTTTAGTATGTTCCCGTTTCGTACCAGAGACGGATTTTTATATGTCCGGCGCCGCCACTGACATGTGACCTGTACGTGTGATCTGTCTGAATCGGATAACAACAGCAGTAATACTGGAGGGAAGGTCTGTGGAGCTAATTCCATCTTTTCTTTCAGGCACACTGCAGGGACCTCACTGGAACTGCTCTGGACTCCCAAGCTGTTCACTTGTCTGCTGTCTGTGTTTTACTGTACACTGTAAGCTTGGACCCACATTTGTTATTCCCCCAGGACTGGTCTCAAATCCAGGTGTCTTTTCTGCAAATTCAGCCTCTTAAGAACTTCTGTCTCCCATTCTCTTTCCCTCTGGTGAAATTAAGATACAGTACTATAGAAATATATCAGTGGATATTAAAAATGAACCATAGTTTCTTCTGGCTGGACACTCATACGTGTTACACAGAGCAAATGCTTTATCCATCGCAGGGTCAGGTGTTCCCTGCAGCAAGCTTCATACTAAGGGATCAACAGTGGGTAGAAGTACTTAGTTTTCCAGGCAAAGTTGGCTGCCGGCCAGGTAGGGCTTATTTATCTCTGACAAGTAAATGGCAAAAAAGAGAGAAACCTGAGAATGAGAGAAGGCGGGAAATAAACAGCGCGTGAAAGAAAGGAAAGAAGAAAATGAATAGCAGCAAATAAAACAAGGGCTGCTCTGCAGCAGCTGGCTGGGAGTTGTAAAGACGAGTGAGTGAACATCTTTCATGCTGTGTAATAAGAAAGTGTCTGTGAGCAAGGCAGAGGCTGACTGCACTATTCCTCCATGTGTCTGTGTGTATTGTGACCCCTTTGTGTATTTCTGAGGTCACTGTGGCTGTAGTAACCAGTGTGTGAACCTGATACACACACAGGCCTCTCTCCTGTCCGACCAGTTTCTGTCCCATTCCGGCACGTCTGCCCTCGCTCTCCTATTTAGCATGTCTGTAATTACAGCAAAGGTCTATCATTTCTGGCTACAAACAGGCCCTGCACACATAGCTGCCCTTCTTTCCACACCCACCTTGTCTTGTCTGTGTAACACCAAGGTGTGTACAGTGAAATATAATCAGCATTTTCACTGTTATGACATTTTATGACCTTTTAAAAGCTTTTTTGAACAGGCAACAGTCGATATTTTTACATCAAGTCACTGTGTCTCTCTGGGAGCGAACCTTTACCTCCACCAGGAGGTCTAAAAATAACCTTCATTTGTTTGATCCACACTGTAAGTTATGAAAACTGATGAAGTCTCCAAGGTTCATGTAGTTAAGACCTGTGCTTGCAGCCATCGCTCCTGAAGTTGGTCTGTTTCTGACAGCAACAAAAAGGCAGTGTGGTCTGACTTTTGCGGTGCTGAAAGGAAGCGAGGAGGACGTTGATCTGACGATTCGGGGACCCGTTTGTTTTTCGGGGCCCAGAACATGTGCACTAGGCAGGGAAAGGTGTAAAGCACTTATAGTGTGTTAACCCTCACCAGATGACCTTTGTACTCAGGAACTCGGCAGCGTCCCTTCTTTTACCTCAGCTGGCTCTCAGTCCCAGACTAATCCCTGCTAACTCAGGTAAAGTCAGCACTAGTTAAAGAGACAGAATGGAAATTAGAGCCTTGCAGTCCTGGTTCACCTACTTATGAGATCAAGACTTGATCTTTCTGTTGGGCTCTTTGGCTTCCAGGGCATTATTATCTCACTGGGGAGTCATTAGAACCATAGACACTATTATTACCTTGGTGGCATTAAAGTGTCTGTAGGTGCTTGGGCTAGAAATAGAGTGCTCGTGCCTCTGTGTTTGTGTACTTTTGGTACATGAAGACATTTCAAAGCAGAAAAAAGGCTGTATAAGCAAAGCTTATTGGATCTTAGTGATCCAGATTCAGGCGGCAAGAATTCAAGCAACTGCAAAGGAAAGAGATTTACTGACAGAACTGTACACATGCACACAAAACTGTAGTTCAACCTGCACCATTTGAGTTAAATTGACTCTATTTGCTCTGACTTTCTAATGGTGCCCAGACTAGATAGCACTTTCAAAGTCTCTTTGGTCCTCTAGTCTCCTTAAATCGTTTACTGTTTCTGAAAATATTACTGGTCATATGGATTTTACTTTGTGTTTCAGACATAAATCAGCACCTAGTTGTGCAACATGCTTGAACCTTGCAAGACTACAGCTCCTGAGTACCAGGATTGTCTACTTCCAACTATGAAACTTCTTAACTCGCTTGCACTGCAGGCAGTGTGACAGCATCTTTTGAACTTTTGCTTATGGATTTTTTTGCTTGTAGATACATGCATGGCTGCCTCACACACACGCCCACAGGCACACACATGCATATGTACACATGCCTCACAGCTACCTTTTTTACAGTGATTTCAGCTCTCCGCCTGCACATGTCATACTTTGTCAGCGATATATGGGTCTACATTAAAGCCAGACAAGCTCTGACTTATTCAAGCCACTCCCCAAAGAAATATTCACAAGGGTGGAGGCAGGAATGACTATGGGTTCAAGAACTGCAGGAACATAGTACCCAACGGATGGTCTTCAGTGGCCATGGCAGCGCCCCCTGGTGGATATACAAAACCAACTTTCTCATGTTTTCGCTTATTTCCCAGTCTTTTTGTCGGGGGGCGTCACATTTAGGGCTCTACACAAAAACACATGTGCACGTGACGAGTAAGACCCATTCACTTTAAATACAACCACTTTAATCTGCAATTTAAATTAGATTCAATTTTGTCTCAGCTTTCTAGCGTGCACCAGGGGTTTACAGCACAGCTATGACTTATTCATGTGGGGTGATGTTGCGATTGAGAGAAATCCAGTGCAATAGGAAATTCTGTGGGAAAAGTTTATCTGTGCTGGAAAAAAAACTCAATATATAACAAAGTGAACAGGCAGACCACATGTCTAATAATCTGTTTATGTTATATTGAATTAGGTGGAATCCAACCATCATCTGGCCTCAGGCCCAAAAGAGCAAAGTACTGATATAGATGCTCATAATTAATTCTCTATAAAGACAACTTTGGCTGAAACACCACTGGCAGCGTGGGGAAATGGGCAATGATTGAATTTGGAAGCCAATACTCATAATATTGAAATTTATTGAGAAAACCTCAGACAAATATAATTGATACATTTCTCAGGTGGAAAATCTGAACGGGAGCACTTATTTGATGTTTTAGTTGACTTTGATGTGTCTCTGTCCCAAAATTTTGTGTGAACTTAGAGTGTTTTTGCCGTCATTTAGTACGTGAGTGTGTGATATTACAAACAATCGTGAAAACTGGAATGGGATATGGAAGAGACTTTGAACGGGGTTTATGCTCATTGTAACTGAAGAGGATAATTCACTGGCACCCTTGTGGTTGCTGATTTTGTGCTGAACAAAACAAATGGCCCTTTCTATATTGCTGGTCAGAGCTATACAAGGTACAATGAAAGAGGAGGAGATGGAGCGAAAAAGATGGGGTTGGACTGGTGTGTCACTGGCAAATATACATTATACATACTGTGTCAACTGATCTATTTTGTTTCGTCTCAACTGTGTCACACGGTTACATTGTATGTTACTCCCTCTGTTTGTTGTTACAACTAACACTTTGATCTTGATGATCTTGTGTTAACCGCGACAAATTTGGTTGCATAATATTTTTCTTTTCATTCTTTTCACCGTCTCATTGTTATCTTTGCAATTTAAAATTGGAGCTCATTTATTGCTAGCTAAAAAACAAACAAACAGATAAAATAATAATCAGTCAATACGTGAGCTGCTCAATATGCAGTATTGTGCCATTTCAGGCTGACAGTGTGTCAGCAAGGTACTGTAACAAAGGTTAGCAGGGAAAAGTGAATAAATTAAAAAATAAAGGACTATTTTCATATTACTGCCACACAGCCCTTCTCTTTAACATTCCAAAATTTATTCATTAACATGTATATTGATTTAGCTGATGCTTTTCTCTGAAATAAATTACACCGTTAAGTTTGTTTATATGCATGTTCAAAGTGACTCACCAAAAAGTTTTCTTTATTAAAAATACCTGTATAAAAATACCGGCCATACCTGGACACAAACCGGGAAGCACCTGCAGATGCAAACTGATTTTTTTTCAGCGCATTGCTCAAGGTGACATAATCTACTTTATGTAAAATAAAAAGTATTAGTATTAGTAAATTGTATTACCTGGGGTACCATTAATTGTCTGGTCCAGTCGTATTATGGTCAGAATTAAAAATACCTTTATGAGATGTACAATACTGTAGGTACTATGGCTGAGAGCTCAGAGTACAAAACACCATGTGATCTGGAGAAATGAAAGAAATATTACTGGATTTACAGTTCAACCACAAGTTCTGTGAATGAAGCATGAAATTCACATTACTTATGTCATAAATGAAATGAAATGAAATTTGCAATTTCTTGGATTAATAAAGAGGAAGAAGAAAACATGGTATTCGTATTCATGCAGTAATAATATGTTTATCAAAAACAAATCACAGACTTTCAATGATGCAAAAAAAATAAAAAATTGCAACCCAGAAATAATTCCACTCAACTAGCAGGTGACAGTTTTTGTTCAATATTGGAATTTGTGTCGCTTTTGTAGCCACCTTGTGACAGATGGTGATAAGCAAACGTATCCAACCTTGGCACTAGAGTACAACTGTAAAATGGGGTGTAATGGCAAACTCACTCGGTTATGTTTTGTGACTTTCTGCACCCCAGCCCCCCTGTGATACGTATTAACCACTTCCTCCATTGCATCGTGCTATGAAAAATGTATGGTCTGTGATTTTTCTGCTATTCTGTTTTAGACAATGAATGTCACCAGATCTTCAGTAAACATCAGTATGAAATAAAGGGAGTTCAAGTGAAGATAAAAACTACTGCATATTTAAAGTATCTCCATCAAAACCCCTGTGTGGAAGAAGTAATTGTGAACTCACAGGGCTTCAGCTTCAGCTCACATTCTGATGGCCTGATATTGTTCTATAGAAGATTCTGACACAGTGCAAAGTTAACGGAAGCTGTTCATGTCCTGAAGCAGTAAAACATCCCTAAACCATCAAACTACCATTACAGTGCTGGCCTGTGAGTAGCAGGTTCGTCCTCTGGAATGCTGTGTTTAGTTTGCGCCAGACAAAACAGAGCCCCTGTTTACCAGAAAGTTCCACCTCTGATTCACCCACCAGTCCACAGAAAATTCTTGAAAAGTCTTGTGAGAGATTAAAGTGTATTGGGACCAACATTTGTATTCTTTTTACTGAGCAGAGGTTCCTGCTGCTTTCCCATGCATCACATTTTTGCAGTTTTGTCGAGTCATGAACACTGATTTTAGCTGAGGCAACACAGGCTGGATATTGTTGCATGGTTCTTTTTGACCTCCTTGATGAGGTTTTTTGGGAGATTTTTGTAGGATGGCCATTCCTAGGAACATAGATTCACCACCAGCCCAAACCTTTTCCATTTGACAAATATGGATCTGACACTACTTTGGCTGAGGTTAAAAGACCTAGAGACGGCTGTGCAACCTTTTGCAGACTGTTAGATTTCAATAACTTTTCTCTGTGGGTCTTCAGTTATTTCTTTTTGGTGCAGCCAGCACAAGATACTTGTATTCACTCACTTTTGTGAGTGAATACAAGTATTTTTTTTTATTTTTATTTTTTTTATTTTTATTTTATTTTTTTTTCATTTTTTTTTTACTGCGGTAGAAAACTAGAGCACCCAGAGGAAACATCCAAACATCCAAACTTCACACAGTTTGAAGCTTTGTGAAAAATGAATTTTGGGAGGGAAGTATTAGACCACACCCCTGGCAATGCCCAGCTATCAACTGCATACATATGTATATAATCACACCCTGGCACTTTCTGTGCTGTAAACCCCCCGCTGACCCCAGTTTCCACCTCCATCTTGTCACTGGAATCCCAATGGGGGGAGCGGCCGGTGTGAGCCCTTAAGTGGACTCCGAGCCCCAGTAGACAGTACCAAAATTGGGCAAAAAAGAAAGGAGGCAAATATTTTTTTTGTCTGTTTGTCTGTTCGCATTGTGCCATGTGAGTGTTTCTTCTGCAGTATGTATCTTTTTGAGCTTAACACATAAAACACTTATTTTGATATCAAAACCTATAACAAATATTCTTAATGGCAATATCTGGCTTAAGATATGCCTGTATGAGCATATGTGTGGATGAAGCCTGTCTGTGACCCTTAAAGTTTGTGATTAAATACTCACTGAAGTAAGAGGAAGGGGACCAGAGATCAGTGTAGCCAAGTTGGGGATGATCGACAGCATTGAGCCACGTGGGGAATCAGCGCTGTTCCCCGGACGCGGCCGAGCTGTCAGGACTTTATTATTTTCACCCATTACTGTTATTTAAAGGGACACTGCATGTAGCCACGATGTCTAAGATGGTCTTCCACGGAGAAGGTGGAGCCATAGATTATTGCAGAAGTCAATAATACTCTGACTTCACTCCCAAGATCTCCAAAGAGTCCAATAAGCTTGTGTTATGCAGCCATCAATCATTTTAATGCTAAACATTCAAAAGAAATAATATGAAACATACTGTATATAATGAAAGTAAGGAGTCAAAAGCTGTCGTTAGGCTTTTGAAGAAGGACAGAACGATGGAGACCCGGGGGAATTTGCCGACAGCGCATTTTCCCTCTTCCTGGTGATAAACACGGGCTGTGCTGTGGGCCTCAGCAATATGGATGAGAACATGCTAGTTGCAGCTGTGAGACTGTATACATCACCATTGTTTTAGCAACCATGATTTCATAACTGAGCTCGTACGTATTTGGTGATTTGTCGAGAGGTGGGTTATCTTTGTAGGTTATGGTAATGAAATAAAGATGAGTCATGAATGCTTTGTGCCGTCACTGAAAGGGTCTGAACGCTTCCTGTACATGATTCTCTCTCCATCGCCTCTGCTGTTCCCCACAGAGCTCCTCATCATTCCCTCGTTGCCGGAACCAATTCCGAGAATGGAAAGATTCTTATCCATGTAATAAGTCAGAGAAAATGTTGCTGGGCGCTTACACACACACACACACACACACACACACACACACACACACACACACATACACACATGCAGGGAATGGAACTGTTTGCAGAGGCCCGTGAAATATGGTTGCGTAGGTCAGCAAAGAGAGATTAGTGCCCTTACTGCCAGAGGGTGAATTATCTTGGTTTACTGTGGATCCTGGCTTTGTTCTTACCTCTTGAGATTCCTTCTTTCTTATCTCTTGGTTCATTGTCCATTTTTTTCCTCTTTTTTCCCTGCTATCTTTCAGTCAATCTTACCTTTTCTTTAACACACAGCTCTCCTTGTTCTCTGTTTCTCTCTTTAAGATTCCCAACAATTTCCATTAGTATTTTTCCTTAGTGTTAAATTATTTGTTTTCCTATTTGTTCATGCTTCTCCTTCCCATCGGCCCACCCTTTATATGTGTATGCACTTGTATTTTTGACTATTGCTGTGTGTGCATGTGTGAGAGAGCCTGCTGTGGAGACGCAGGTTACCACCAGGTTCTGCCTGCAGTAACAGACCCCCTGCATAGTGCTCCTGCACTATGGGCTGTTTAAGACATCGATTAGGGCCCAGCGTGAGGTGCAGGATTCCTGTTGTGTCCAGGGCTTTGATGACATCCACACCAGAGGCCTTCTGCTCTCATTTACCCCGACCCTGAAGATCCCTCACCTACTTCTCCCTCAGTCAGGTGCCACGAATGGAGAGGACAGATGCAGGAAGGACTCAGAAACTATGGAAACAGGGACAGTCATTTTCACCCTGTCAATTTCATCCAAGTGGTCCGGAGATTAGCTTTACATTGTCTGGCACCAATTTAGCCATGGGCACTATTTGCTATTTTATATTCCATAACTGTGATATAGTACCTGCTGATTTCTTTGATTGCTTTGCCTGATATTGACTGCTATGTAATAACCTGAAACTATTTCATGTTAGCTTGGCATATTTCAGAAGTCATGCTAAAACCCCGTCTACCTTTAATTCACTTATAGTTCTCCTTCCTTTTGTTCTCTTTTTTGCCTGAGGTATTTGGCTTAGAATCAGGCCCACAAAGCATCCTGAACACACCACACTGGTGTACCCTCCGACAGGCTGATTTACATTGTCAGCAAGCCCCCGAACTCTTATGTAATTTAATGAGGTAATTATAGAGCAGGGCAGGAAGAAGCCCCAGTTTGATTTACGCTAGCTGGCCGTGAAGGGCCTCCAGGCACCCAGGCAAGAGGAGTCCACACTTCTCCAAGGACAACACTGTCCCCCCCTTTCTCCCGGAGCTCAGCCAATCCCTCTTAAGCGCCGCCTACTCGGCCTCTCCAGTGGTCAGCCACATTGCCAGTTAACATAGCAGACGTTCGTACTAATGGCTCGTGCCCTCAGTCCTCCGCCAAGAAAAAACACATCGTCACTTGTGCTATAACCAGGTGCAAGCCAGTGTATGCATTCCACAAAGTCATCTTGTATGAGCAATCGTGCAGGAACCACAGAGACAGGTTGCCGTGAACCCCTTAGGTCGCTTGTCTCAATAAATCTGTGTTTGACTAATGCAAGCACCGCTTTAGGGTTGAGCATTTGAATTCTTCCTGTCAGAATATGCATGGTAGGATTGCATTGTTTAACCTAAAACCAAAGCATAATGTTTTGCTACGTGCTTTTTTTAAAAAATTTTTTTTTGCAAGGAGTATTTTCCTTTCATTTGCCACTGAATGTACTAAGTAATTTTGAGAACCCCTTATATCTATAATCTACTGCAGCCTTTTCCATTCGGCTGTTCTGGAACAAGATCTGCAGTCTGGAAACTGACCAGTTGTGAACCAGGAAGGGGTGGGCTGGTGGAGTTCTGCTTTTAAGATAAAACACACAGTGAAGCAAGAGCAACTTAAACACAGAAAAGGAATTTTTATCTTCAACAGGAACAAGCCGCTCATAGTTCCGTAGTCCCAGCTCTACCTTTCTCCCTCTTTTCAGCGGCACCTGGCACTTGTCTCCTAAGTCGTGACTGGTAATCCAGAGGGACGGTGTGGTCTGCACTTCTGCATGCTGCGCTAGTCCCAGCTTATAATGTGGTCCGTGCTTGTCTGGCCCTCACTTGTGCTTCACCTCACCACTGAGGCTGTTTCTGATGGCAGCCATCTTCGGGCACTGGGGCTGGTACAGCAAAAGAAACACAGACCCCAGCTGGAGAGCACCATCAGCACTGGAACAATGCTAGTCTCTCTGCTGACAGTGTTCCTGCTACTGCAATGTCTTGCAGAGGAAAAGAGGCACAAGAAAGAGGAAAGAAAAATACAACCTGCCATCAATTGCAGTTCCTTTTGGGAGCAGCTCCAGTCCAATGTCCTTCACGCAACTCTTCCTGGATTTTGACAGGAAAATCTGACACACCAATGTGTTTCTCGGCCGATGAGTGACCAGGCATGAGGTGGCATCATATGGACTTTGAGAAGTTTTTAATCTAAAGCAACAAAGGAAGCACAAAAAGAGAAAAGATCATAATACAAGGCACAGACTTGAAGTTGCTGTATAGCTTTCACACGGTTCTCCAGTCCAGTTCTATAGGTTTCTCCCAGACTCCATCTATACACACTGGGGCTTCATGAGCCGCACAAAGTACTCATCTACCCTCAGGTACGCTTTATTTCCAGGAGGTGGGGAGGGGGGGGTCTGATGTCCCATGTGTCCTAATTTGAACAACTTGTACAATTGTTGCTTTTGCTTGTTCTTAGAATCAGCTCTGAGGGACTAAGTGACCACTTGGTTTGCCGGACACTGAAACGTGGTAATAAAATTTGCAGAAAGTGCCCTCACTTATTCCTTGCTATTACTCCTCTGCTGCACGGTGTGGCACTAGAGTCAATCCAGGATCCTGCATTGTGGCACCTTGAAGTAGACGCACCAGCGAGGCCCACAGGTCAGCAGCTGTGCCACAATCTCTCCGGCTCTTCTACACGTGGCAGTCTCTGCTGCTCCTAGCCACAGTCCACCACGGAGCTGGGGGTGTCTAATCGGAGCTAATGATGTGTCGAGGCGTCAGGGCTCCCGGGTGCACAGACGTGGCCCTCAGCAGCTAGTCTGCGATATAGGCTTGGGTGGCTCTGAAACAGCCACCAAAGTGCCAACCCATCAGCTGCCCCGCACACAGACAGCAGCTGCAGGGGCCCCACCAGCCTTCCCCCCGTGCGGGTACTGTCACAATGAGGACCAAACACCAGCAGCACCCTCAGGGACACCAGGGTGTGGGAAAGATTGTGTCTGGGTTATGTCAGTTTGATAGGGTTGTGTTTGTTTTTCTGTATATGTCTATGGTTAACTGTCATGACTGGGTTATATCTAACCCTAACGCTCAGCCAAGAGTTAGGAGAGAAAGTGAAATCCAAGTGTGGCACTTAAGCAGCTTTGCCTTACAGTTTACTGCAGCTGATTCTTCAGGGGGGTGGGCCTTTCCGGGGACTTATGGGTGACAGAAATACCCCAGCAGCACTTGGTGACAGAAGAGGGAAAGGCACAGAGGCAGGCCGACAGACGGGATCTGGCAGAGGGGGAGGAAGATAATGAGCTTTCTACCTTAAAGAAATTAGTGCTGACAAAAATGTGCTCGCTTGGAGGAAAGAGTTCGACAAGTGTTTTCCACTATCTACCTCCGAAGTGCCTGTGGCTGGTGGGAAAGAGGATTATGTGAGACGTGTGCGCATTAAAACTTAGCGAAGGATCAGAGCATTGGACTGATCAATCATCAGTCAGGACTGACTGTGTTCAAACGCATGACTTTGGAGTCACGTTCACGCAGCTCCTTCAGCACGCTCACTGGGTGAAGTTCGCATTTTTCCACGCAAACCCGTCAACCTCGAACCAGTTGGTCGCATTTTTTGCGTCAGATAAACAAGTAAAAAAATCGCCAGCTGTAGATGAGTGTTTGTCAGATTAATTTATCACATTTTGTACACAGCCGTCACATTAATGCATGTAACTACAGGCTTGTATATTACAGGCTTTTGTGTTTGCGACCTATTTATTGACTGAAGGACTGCATGCATGCGTGAATGTTCAGCCCTACTGCGCTGACTCTCTTTTTTCCTCCCATGTGTGCAGGCAGTATAAACCGAACAGGGGCGGTCCCAGCGTTCCTGCGGACCCCTGCCATGATCCAGCCCCACCTGGACATGAAGCCCTTCCTGCAGTTCCCCATGGAGACACCACCACCTCCCCATAGTGTTGGGGTCTTCCACAACTTCAGCACAGTGAGTCCCAACACGGCGGTGTGGATTGGGAGGGTAAACCATAAATGTAGAAAGAAATCTCCTTGATCCCCTATATTTCCAAGTCTGCATATTAGAAGCTGGCCTCATAATTCATAGTAAGAACATGCCTTGAGGATTTATGCTAAGTCCTTTACATTAGAAGCACATTTGGCGTTTTTGTGCGTTTAACAGTTTTGCTCGGCTGCACTCCACCCACAGCAGGTGACACAGTCAGATGCTGCAAATTCTCACAAATTACCAAGATTGCTTATAGCCTGCAGGCGTAAATGATCTGCTGCATTCCCTCTCAGACATTGTGAAGAAGCTCTTTTCCACTCCTTCACACGATATCAGTGTCAAACAAACCAAAGAGGAGGAGTAATGACAAAAATGAGTGACTGCTACAAAATATACTACAAAAAGCCAGGCACAGACGCTCTCCATCCCACACAGTTAAAGTAGAGCTTAAAGTTAAACCTTGATGAGAATGATGCAGGTGAAAAAGACATGTAGGAATGAAAGAAATGAAAGGACTCATAAAACACAAACAGAAATTTCTGTTGTAAGTTGAAATGGAGCTGGTCTGAAATTCGACTAATAAAATGTATTTTTTCAAATAAGAAAAATTTGCTGACATTGCTCTTTGGCTTAATTTCATTGCCTTTGTCCGCAGCCGTACTGTCATTTGTCAGTAAGAGGAAATAAAACATCTACGGTGACTTAGCTGCGTCAGAACTGAACAGCCTCTGCACCTCTCCTCTTACTTCTCCGTCAGTCAATTTTACCTCTGCTCTGGAAATAATATTAGTAATAATTCACTTAATAACCACAGTGATGACATGGCAATACGCATTTGCACCACTTAGTCGTTTGCTATGCCGTTCGTGAGCGCAGCTTGTTTCTTTCTCATATTTTGCTAATGAAAAGTGATGACAGTGAACTTCTGCTTGGCCTGCAGAGGGGAGTGTTGTAGCAGAAGAGGAACAGACCAACAACACTTTTCACACACTTAGGCCCATGCCAGCATTTCACTATTTTATTATTATATGAGTCACATGTTTAAAGTTGTCTCATATTACAACTATTAATTCACTGGTCTGATGGTTAGAACTTCACATGCCACACATATTCCGATAATAATTTTACAGATGTTCTTTTTAAAGCAGACCAAAAGATATACACTATAAAAACCTTAACATGTGAGATGAATGATGTTTTTATTCAACAGTTCAACGATTTTTCATTAGACTTCCCTCAGTTTAATATTTGAAGCAATTGAATAGAAATATTTATATATTATGCAGGGGTAATAAAGGTGAGTTTAAAGACAGGAGAAGAACAAAACGTGTTTCTCGTCCTTAGTTTACAGTAGCTGCGGCCATCTGTTCTTCCTTGGTTAACTTTGTGCATCAAACCTCTGTTTCACCTTTCAGAGACCAGGCAGGGCATCGCTTTCGGACTCCTTGTGAAAGCCTCGCAGCGAGGGCGTTCTTTGAGGTTCCTGAGATGTATATCGTTTCAGAAGGGCCCATATTTAAAAGCTGGCTTGACAACCTGGCACAGCAGCCGCCTTTCAGCAGCGGTCAGTCTGCCAGCTGCTGTCACTATCCACAGAAACCTGTCTTCTCTGGCGGCCTTCAGCGGGCTCGCCCTTCTTTCATCTCCGCAAGGAGGAATTTGTGGGCGAATGAATGGAGGATTTCCTTGTTTGGAATCTTGTCTCCTGTCTGAGTGGGGCTGGGTGTGAATGAAATGTAAAGGCTGGCTAAAGTGATGCCTGCTTGTCTGACTGGGCAGTGACCACTGCGGCTGGGCTTTTCACAGCCAAAACTGGGCTGAAGTGACCAGGCCGCAATCGCCCACGTTGCTATTAAACAGCCACTTCCTTCTATGTCTCTGGGGCTCAGCACTTATAATGGACTGCAGTCAAATGGAGGATCGAGGCACACAAGCAGCCCCACAGGCCTCTGGCTGAACCCTGGCACCCGTCCATGTACCTCATCCTCCACCTGCCTGCTGCTGTGAATGTGCTCAGGATACACCATTGGCCTGAAAGATTCATGGGGTGCACCTGGCGCTGGCTTGTGTTCACAGCAGAGCTTGGTGCTGGTTGGCTGAGCTGCTCCCCTGACAGACACCTGCTTTTTACCCTCAGCCTCTAGAGCAGAAGCAGGACTTCCGCCATCCCCTGCCTCCCAGCACCACCAGGCTGTGCCTGGAACACTCCTGTGTTCTGCTGCTCTGTACCTGCATCACATGCAGTTTATCACCAACTGCTGCTGCATATTGCTGTGATTCTCCCTGCAGCACACAGCAGTTTGCCAAGTTAGAGAATGCACTACTGTGTTTAGGACAATTTTTATTGGCAAAGTGCAATACAATTTGTGTATTTTAGTAGGGTGTTGTGACAAAAACCACACTGTGATGTGTGCACAGCCTCTAGTTTGGTGTAGATTACTCTGCATATGCGCGTTGCCATTCATCACCACTTTGTGTCTAAAGGTTCTTAAGAACCATTTAGAAAACTGTCAAGCTTTAATCACAAAAGCTTTGGTGACATTAAGCCCTGAAGTGGAAGGGTGTGTTTACACAGGGAATGAAAACAGGGGATGGACCTCACACTCACACAGAGTGAGTGCATGACTCCCCCATCTTGTCTTTGTTGCAGCTGTTCATACTTTTGCGTACATCGTCTCCAAATTCGTACACAGCGGCCAAAAGCGTGCAGGTGAGAAGGCTGGACTGGTTGAGCCAGGTTAGCACAGGAGGAATAGGGTATGATGCCAATATGCCTGTGGGTTTCTCCATGCTAACATGGAGCTGTAACAGCACCTTCCTAGACCCTTCTATATATAGTATTGTGAGTATGCTGTCAGAAAGTGTAGAAGCATGAGTGGTTGTCTCTTTGGGGAAGAGGAGTGAAGGAGAAGAGGAGGAAAACGTAATGCTGGATCTTGAAACAATGCGTTAGAGAGGGAGCATGGGAGGTGGCGGGGGCTGAGGGTGTGGGGCTAAGAAGGATGGAATTTGCACAATATGATCGTAGCAGCTGGGTAATGTGAGTGTGTGTGTGTGTGTGTGTGTGTGTGTGTGTGTGTGTGTGTGTGTGTGTGTGTGTGTGTGTGAGAAGGGGAGAGAGAGAGAGGGAGAGAAAGAGAGAGAGGAAACACTAGGGGACAGAGTACATTAACAAGGGAGAAAGAGAACAGGGGAGTGAAGATGTGACAGAGCCTAGCAGACTCCAGTTGGCTTTTTAAGAGCAACTTTTCAATGTAGACAAAGGCTTTTTGGTCAGAATCACTGGCCTCATACAGAAGAGGAAAATTACAAATGACAACCAGAACTGTCAAAGACAAGATATATATTTAAATATACACAAGGAGGAGAAGATTTATGAATGGGGATGAGCATATATATTTATAGACTGGAGGTACATAAAGGGAGCGTAAAGCAGTATTGCGCTGGGTGACGGGTAACGAATAGCAGAGGTCTGGAGAGAGAACCAAGTGGTTTTTAGGGACTCTGAAGATCACCAAGACTGACACTGACAAACTCACACTCACACACACGTGAAAGCACACACCGGAGACCGATGCAGCTCAGCAGTCCAGCCGACGGCAGTGAAAAAGCGGTGAGTACAAATGCTGACTGGGGGACGAAAGGCAGAGCTGGGACAAAGTGAAACAGTTTTTTAATGTGTGTGCTGTACTTGTAGGCTGGACAGGACACCAAGCAGATATTTACCAGCATCAGGGGATGTTCTGCCTAGTGGGACGTGTTGAATGCTTATGTTGCCCGTGCAGTCCCAGTTCTGCGGGCAATGATGGATCGCTGCCGGATGTGTGTACAGGTGGAGAGGTGCAACTGTGCCACGCTCTGGTGGAGGCAAAGGATGGGACAGTTTTGAAAGATGTGCTGTTGTTTGCAGCTCTCAGTGTTGTTCATCCTTTGAGGGAAGGTGGACAGTTCATGGAGTGAGGAGGGTGCAGAGCAGTACTCTGTCTCTTGCTCCTTCTCTAGGAGATGAGGAGGAGGGCAATGACCCCGAGGGGAGGAATGCAGGACTGAGGGTACCAGGCAGAACCAGAGGCACGGCTGCTCAGCAGACGCTGTTTTCCATAGCAACTGACCAGGCTCAGGTTTCGTCCAGCTTGAATTTTACTGCACCAGTTCAAATGAAATGCATTACTGAAGGATACAAGAACTACACAAATTAAGACTCTTTCAGTCACAACCAGTCAGCCCTTTTATTTCTGTTCACCTTGGCATTAAAAATCTGAAAGTTTGTGAAATGGGTCATAGAAGAATTCAATGATGTGACTGCTAATGCTTAACCATAGGAAAGTCATTCCATAGGAATAGATAAGACATTTTATACTGCATAATCCTGCATTATCATTTTCAAACTGGTTACATGTGAAGAGGAAGGCTGGAAAGAAAAGTGATGTTTTTGGTTGGGACCAGGGACAGATTGTGGTCAAAGGACGAAATCCCAGTCAATCGTGTTTTCTGTTTTCTCTGATTTAGGGGTTCAAGTGATTGTTATAGCTGTAGATTATGGTTTAAAAGAGAGTAATGACTAGGGAACTAAACCCCCCTGACATTTCTGTCCTATTTTTGCTCCACTGGCCAGAACAACACCCAGAGAAATTGTCTACAGAAACGCTACTCTTCCTTGCGGTCCAACAGCCCGAGAACAGCGGCTCCCTGGGCTTTGCGACGCCATGTGAGGCCAGCGCCTCCATTTTACTTTGAGCTGGTGTGGCTTTGAAGAGCCGAACACTCATTCTGTAATTGTATGTGCCACAATGCACTTTGCATTCAAATCAGTGGATTTTCCATATCATAGGCATCTCCGTTCCTGTTTGAACACTGCAAGAGATTGATAGTAGTGAAAGGGCGGCGCGGCCTTTGAGGTCAGCTTTAGCATCAGATGTAATTTTGGCGCCGTATGTTTCCGCTCTGCCTGTCTGGGTCAGACACATGTGGCGCAGGTCTCCTTTTGTCACATGCATGGGGAGAAAAGGGGACGCCACCAAAGGCGACAAGAAAGCGATACGTTCGGAAATCGGTGCTCGGACCACTACACAGCAGGTGGTGTACAGTGGAAAGGATTCTTGTCCTTGTCTTGTGAACTGCTTAAACTGACAGGGCCATAGCCTGTATTTTCGGAATTGGTGGTTTTGCTTGGCTCCATCCTTTGTCCATTCCTTCTTTCCCTTCTTTCTTACTCAATTTTAGCTCACAAGAAACAGGTCTGGATCCTGGCTGCTGCAAACACTCATGTTCCAGAAACAATGCTTATTTCTTATTGCGTGGTATTATTAGAAATGGCTTAACATAAATTAAAACTTAGAAGCAATTAACACCAGTTTAAATAAACTGTGCTTACTGGCAACGCAGTAACTTTTATAAAATAACTTCCTTTTTTTACAACAACAGCAACACAGAGGCCCAGAAACAGAGACAAAAACAATGCAGAGTAATACTTGTAAATTCAACTACAATTCATCCATATATGTACCATTGTCCTAAAAAAGGAGGTATTATTCATATATGTTCATCATTTCATTTCATTACAGTTACATACAGTACATTTTAGCATAAGTGTAGGAATATACTAACAGACTGCAGCAGTTATACTGCACTCCTGCGGATGGAGTCGGATGGAATTCTGGTGTCACTTCATGGATATCTGGTATCTGTGGTCTTGTAGGATGGGAGTCAGGTGTCTGGGGTCTTGGCCAGTAGACATCTGGTCTCAGGGATCTTAGTAGATGGTCATCAAATGTTGGGTGCTTGTAGCCTGGTGGTAGTACTGTGGCAGTAACACTCGTAGCCATGGTGCAGGACAGTGAATACTGAGCCACAGCTGTCACCTCCTCAAAAACACACAGGACCCTTACAGTTGAGCAGCAGTAACACCTGTCAGCTTCAGGCTGGTCCCTTGCAAGTACCTGCAGAGCCTCCTGGGAAGAGAATGGCTCCTGGATGCCTGTTATTTATTTTTACAGCACATTACTTCTTAGCAGCTGATTTTATAAAAGGACTGTAGACGGTGCACAGATGTTCTCATGGTTTAACACATTAATACAGCTGGTTATTTGTTACAAAACCCATTCAGCACCTTCCTCCATCTGAGACTCAGTGTTGGATCGTTTTGATCTTCTATCCTTTGTTTTTTTCTGAACTGCCACCTGCTGTCTGTGTTTTAAAACAGTGCTTTGTGTTTCATGTGGTGAAGTGTGATGTTCTGTCTCACGAGCAGGTGAGAGTGTTGTGGTTCTTCTCTAGCCGGATGGCAGCAGGTGTACAGATCTGTGCATCACCTGGAAACCCTTTATTTCGCCTATGGCTACAGTACTCAGCCTGCTGCTCAATAAAAACTTCTTGGTGAGGCTTGTTGTTCTTCTCTGTTCTCTTAGATGGACCCTGTGCAGAAGGCTGTGATCAACCACACCTTTGGAGTGCCACTGGTGAAGGCCAAGCGACCCATCATCTCTTGCAATGTCTGCCAGATCCGCTTCAACTCTGAGGTGAGATCGTGCTGTCAGTGAGAGAATATCTCACCGAATTTCACCTCTCTTCTGACTTCTGTTCATTCCTCATTGCTTACTTGCTGTACACTGGAACAGTATTTGTAACTGTCTGCCTGTTTCTGCTTCATACACCCGTGTGTAATTCCCTCAGTGTATCTCTGTCTACATTATGGGTATTTACCCTTGTGTGTAATTTAGTCCATGATTCATGGGGCCATGGAGACAGATCTGAAAAAGTGTTACATTAGAAGAGGTGAGCATGAGGTGAAAAAAACTATTTGTTTCATTGCTGTGGACAAATAATGGAGCTCTTGGGCAGTTGGAAAATTGATTTTGGATGGATATGTCAGCAAGGCCAGGTTAACATTCCCATTACGAGGCAGGAACTGTGATAAAGAGCCAAGTGCTTTTCTATCAGGTGGAATCCTTCTGCAATACACAAGCTCATCATCCATGTGTTCAAATGACGCTCTACAAAAGCTGGTGCTTCAGCGACAAGTGTACATCAGCTCTCCCCTTGAGGTTCTGATCTGTGGTTCGGGTTCTGACCCAAAGATTCCATTGCCACAAAGTCCATAAAGCCTTGGGAGTGTCTTGCACCCACAGCTATTTTTATTTTTTGGACTATATGCTGAGCTCGGATGTGGCTGCCGTGGAGCAAGGCTGTAATTTCCTACCCTGCAGTTCACATCATAGAGTCTTCCATAAAGCACCAGGCAGAACAGGGGAATGCGGGGGATGCTGGGGCAAGTTCTCCTGATGTGCCTTTGCATCCCACTTTTGGGCTCATCCTCACGGTACGCCAGTCTGTGGGAGTGGGTCCCAAGCTCGTGCCAACATTCAAAACCCTCCGCATTTCCCTTCAATTTGTCTTTCAGCAATAAATCAAAATAATCATACTCAAAGAAATAATAAATGATTTCTCACTTAGCACTTACAGTAGGTGCATAAATAAATCAGTCATAATGTGCAGAATAGCAAAGCCGTGCTGTACTTTGATATTTTACAAATGTAAATTCAGCTAAATTAAAAATTGCTATGCACTTTAATATTACACATTTACTGTAGCTATGAAAGTATTTGCTTTCCCTGAGCCAAATGCCTACTGGATAAATATATTTAGCCACTGGGGGGGGGGCTGTGCAAGGTGCTTGTGTATTTCCACCCAGGCAGGGGAAGCCCACTGTTTATAGCACACAGCCTGTCACTCCCACGCCAGACAAGGCTGACACACACACGTGCCTGTAAATATTGACTCATGTCAAGCGGTACTCTGCTAAGTACTTTGTCTGCTCCTCTCATTTCATGTTTGAAACAGCTGCTCAGGGTTTTATCTGAACCTGTAAATGACTTCAATACCTCACGTGTACGGCCCCTTCAGCCGGCCGGCAATCCGCTGGAGTTCGCACAGCAGCCGGTTCCGTTTCTGCTAGTCTTTTCTGTTCAACACTGTTCTACACTGGACCCCTGTCCATCTTGCATGCCAGTCCATAACCGTATTCAACTTAGGAGGTCATAGCAACTCAAACGTATGACCTTCTGGGTTGAAGTTTCCGGTCTCTTTTCTTTCCGCGCACCTCCAGGGAGATGTGGTTGGCACCAGTTCATGTGTCGCTGTCCTGTGTCGGCCTTTATTATTCCTGATAGAAATGACTCATGTGAAGGCTTTCTAGATAAAAGTCATATAACCTGATCAAACAAAACCATAATTTGTTTAAAATGATTTTTGCTTCCTCTTTAATCCCAGAGCTCATGTTTCTTGTGATGAAGAGCGCAATGCCTTGAAGCAGTCCTTGGCAGAACTCGATTAATACCTTCCTTCTCTGACAGGAAGGCAAGATTACATTTGAACTCCTAGCGCTTAGTTTGTTGTTTCATGGTTTAATAAATCACCATGCATACCACAACGTACCCTAGAAACTGGCCACAACTTTACAGCTATTCTGTCTGTAGTGCAATGGGAGGAAAGTTTCTGTTTCGCATTACTTCTGCTGTGCTCTGGATGGCAATTCCATTTTACTGCATACTGCATGGTCTGGGGTGCCCACAGTCTGTGGGTCTGTGAAATGCAGAACCTTACGGCTCTGACAAAGCTCCTCTGCTGGGCCTGTCGAGGCTTCGGACCCTGGGGAGCTGCAAGACTGCTGTGGGTTGTGGAGATGGAGGTGGGGGTGGGGTGGGGCAACCTTGCCGTACTGCAGGTGTGACATCACTGTTGGGGGTAGATGTTTCCGCTGCACCGGTCAGCGTCACTGCTGCAGCAGAGTCAGGCTGGATCCTTCTGTCTCCAGAATGTTTGGTCTATTGCTGTGGTCCTTGGTGCCACACAAGCTCAGGCTGGTCCTAATGACAGAACATTATAGAACACACACATCTCACCATAGTTGATGTAACCAGTTGTTCCACCTTCTGAGAATCATATGAACTTTGTATACTTAGCGCTACATTTTTATTTCATCCTGGTCCTGTTTGTTTCTTCATCTTTCACCCTTCCTATGTTACTTCATTTTTTGTCTCTATCCTATTTTGTCCTAGAAGTCAGAAGTTTGAAATCCCTGCATTTAGCTTCCAAGTCTTGGATACATGTCAGTCCTTGCTGATTTCCTCTCAGTCCTCACCGCCTTCGCTTCTCTCTTGTTCCCAGTTCTTTTCTGTTCCCAGTTCTGATGTCTCTGAACCTCACGTCTTTTCATTTTGGTCTCATAATTGGGGACCTTGTTCATGCTGCCCCTCGATGTGACCACCTGGACAAGTCTCAACACTGTGGTTCTCTCTGATCCTCCTCAAAGGTTAAGAAAGCAACCCTATTTATGCTGTCTGGGCACACAGCTCTGTTCATCTGCTTTCGTCTTTTCATACTGCGTTCCCGCAGAGCAGTCGCCTCTCCCAAACTCGTTTTTCTCATCTCCATAATCTGCCTGCTTTGGAGTATCACATTCCTAAGACCCCAAGAGGGGTAAAATGACAGGAGAGAAGCTATATGTGTCTCTGTTCTTGTCGATTATATCCCCGGGCTTAAAGGACTATCCTGCCATGTCCCACCAAACAGAGCACCCAGCTGGCTGAGCGCCTCCCCCGTCTCTCTATCCCCCCGACCCCAACACAGCATATTTCCCTGCTGCTTGATTTCTTTATTCAGCCTTTGCAGCTGCTGTCAGTGGGTCTCTGGCTCACTTAGAGATTGAGCCTTGATAATCCCACCATTTAGTAATCATCATTGTCTACATAAAATAATTATTTGGCCAACATAGGAGCTCATTGGCCATCCAAGACGAGATCATACTGTTTTCTTCCATTCCTCTGGGGTTTTCCACTCTGTCCACCACAGCTGACAACCTGCAGCCCTCACATATGCAACCTGTACTCATGTTACATCTCATGTTGTCCCATCCTGTTCAGATTTACTTTGATATCGTTTTGATTCAATATAGTAATGTTTTAACTGACGCCCCTTCCAGGGTGTAGTTTCATGGCCTAGTGGCTAATGATTCTGGGATAGGCTCCCGACTGCAGTGACCCTGACAGGAAAAAGCACTTAATGACATTATATGAATGAACGGATAAGCGTGTTTTTTTTCCTTTAACTATTTTGATCTGTTTCTGTAATACAGTAGTACAGCACACAGAGTCTTTAAATCATGTGCTGTAATGGATACAAGCACATGTTTACTCTCCTGTGTTTAGACACACTGGAATGTCTGCTAATAAAACTGGAATTTCGAGTTTATGTAAGGTAAGCGGTTCCAGAAGGAAGTTCTGCTTCAAAAAGTCTGCTCCATTGCTGTTACTACTCCTGACACATCATTGGCACCCCATGTGATTCAGAATTTTCACATATTAGTGTCAATGCAAGTACAAACAAAACATGTTGAATGTACTCCGTCCTCACAACTGTGTTTATACACAGAGCGAATGTTTTTGCATCTATCTGCAGCTCTTTAAGCTTGTTTGAATGCTCGAATTTGTCTCCTTCCTTAGCCGTGGCTGTAATGTAACCCTGGCATGTCTGTCAGCCATGTATTTTTACACCATGCTCTCACCCGTAGCTCAAGGAAATGGGGCAGGGGCTTCAGAACTCATTCTTTTGTCCCTCCGCTGTTGGCATCCCACTGAGCGTGGTTTCGCTGCCCAGGGCCGTGTTTCACCTCTCGGTCATAATGAAAGAACTGCCAGACCACAATGTCAGGAAAGGTATGGAAGCTATTGTTTTGACTGGAGGGATGAAAGCGTCAATAGGCACGTAGCCCTGTCCTCACCTCTCACTGTGCACTTCATTCGGACCTGTGGCAAGGTCACTCCTCTGAAGGAGTCGAGTTGCAGCTCTTAGTCTGGGCTGCTGTCGTGGGGTGGTCTGCAGTCCGCTGCCCCATTCGGTGTCCAGTTCCAGGCTGAGCAGCCTTTTTGAGCAGGTGTATTGTGCTCACTTTGAGGGAGCTGACGCAGATCTGTGAAGAGGTGTAATGTGTCCGGGTGCCACGGGCCCTGCGTTGTACCCATGACGTAGTGCGGTGTGTAATGTACCGGCTGCAGCCACACGGTTCATTCACCGTCCCCTTTCTTCTTGTTATGCACAGAGTCAAGCAGAGGCCCATTACAAGGGGAACCGGCATGCCCGACGGGTAAAAGGCATCGAGACCTCCAAGAGTCGGCCTCAGGAGAGCGACAGAGCTCCCCCTGCCCAGACAGCATCTCCCTCCCCTCCAGGGCCCCTGCCGGGAAACCTTGACAATGACGCCGGCAAACCAGGTGAGCGTGACCCCAGCTTTGGTCAAATAAAGACCCCAAAAAAGGTCTGCCCCAAAAAAACACATGAACATTTTGTACTCCATAACCACCATTATTTACTTGTAGCAAAACATTATGGCGGCCTGGGTTTCAATATTATTTTTTTATATTATTTAGCTATTTATCTTTTCTTTTCTGGGAAATACAACACTGCGACTCAGAATTATATGTATGTAAAATGTTTATCGTATGGCAAGACTCCATTATTCCAGATGGCTTTCTGTATCCGTTTTTATCAGCAAGACCAACATCTGGACCACTCTGCTGTCATTCATTGTATGTCCCAATTACCCATGTGTATAGAACAACTAGAACTTTGTACATTGCACTGTTTTGCAATGTCTAGGCCTGATTAATAAATCTTTTGACCATATTATTAAAGACACGGAGCACAAGAGAGAGCCCAGTGACAGGACAAAGACTGCTCCCAGCTTCTGAGAATTGCATCGGCTAGAATTCACTGTCCACAAAGTGTAGAAGTAAGGCTATGCAAACAACAAATAAACAAATGCAGCATAACTCCTCACAGAATGTCAGTGGAAAATATAAGATGGTTTTCATGGACTCCCAGTGTCCTGGCTACTCTCCATGTGTGGTCTGGCTGGGGAATGTCTGAGAAGGACACGGCACAGTTCACACGGAAAAGCATCGAACTCGTGACAGTCAGGCTGAACTTTGGTCACCACCTGCGCTGAGGGACAGGATAGACTGCTATGTGAAGGAAGATGATTCCTCACTTTGTGTGTGTCAAGGAGAAAATTTTTTGCTATTAATACTAATCATTCCTTTTATGTTAAGCTTCTGCTTTTATGCAAAGTGATTTGAAGTTTTATCCATTTAAACATTGCATACATTCATTTAACAGATTATTTTCACCAAAGCAACTTACAGTAAATACTATTGTAGACTTTAGCTGACACATTTTTTAAAGGTGACTCACAATGCCAGACACACTACAGTAAACTGCTTAGTTGTTGCTTGATCTATACACAAGAACAGTGTAACACTGTCATACATACACACTATGGACAAGATAGAGTCACCAGTTAGTCCGAAACACAGTTCTTTGGTCTGTGGGAGGAAACCCATGCAAATATGGGGAGAATATGGAAACTCCACACAAACATGGGGTGGGGGGATAAAACCCATGTCCTTTCACATCATCTAGGTGCTAATAGACAGTAGTGCTGTCTGCTGGACCACTATGCTGCCCACTATCACGGTACTGTACTGAAAACAATATGGGTTCAGAACCTTGTTAAGCAATATCTTGGCACAGCTTCTCCTCATAGCCTTCAAGTTAGAAGCTCTCAACCACTGTGTTGCAGTAGCTGAAATCTGTGACAGTATAGTCAGCTCTTCAGAAGTGCCTGTTCTGAAAACCTAGTGTGATACTGAGAGCTTTTTGGAGCCTGACATCATGCAGACCATGGTAAATTTCACCTTGGCATCATAACATGCTGCAAGTGATCCAATATGGTCCTGCAGTTAGGAACCCCTTACTGGTGCACTGAGAATGCAAAGTAATGTATGAGGTGGGGAAGCCTTACAAAAGGAAGATAAAATGAAAAACTGTAACAAAAAGAAGGGTGACATGGTGGTTTGGTGAGGAGAGAGAGGACGAGAATGTGATGTATAACTGAACACACAGCTGCTCTGGATTTAATGTGGTTAATTACGCTTTGGCTCATTACCATGGGGGGCACAGCAAAGAGGGGCAGGGCAGGGCGTCCGGGCTGCTGTCGTCACCGGCCTTTCTCAAGTGGCCCTTCTGGAGTGGGCTACGTGAGGCCTCGCTTTCAGAGAAGGGCTCACAGTGGGAACATGTCAGCGGGAATATGAGAATGAAACAGAAAATGGGTAGATAAAAGTTGCTGCCTGAGTTGGGTAAATTTATACAGCTGGTAGGAGATTTTGGTCTGCGGAGCCAAAACCAAGGACTCACAGACCTTCTGTTTTGAACCCCTCATGAGTGGAGTAAGGAATTCTCTTCCAGCCAGAAATTTTCTCTGGATACATAACATTTCAAGTCTTTTTAACTGTAATGAATAATTTTAATAGTATAGCAATGCCAAAGTTGGTGCAAAAGAACAATGGGAATGAGGGAGGCACAGTGTTGGGATGTGGGGACTTTCCAGTGTTCTCTGTTTAATTGCCTTGGTAAGTCCCATATGTGATCCTGTAGTTGTTGAGATATATGGGTTCAGCAAATTACCATGTTTGCTTTGCTTGAGCCATGTTTTTGCCACCTCCCAATGTCATCAGTCTCAGCACATTAACAGGGCAATAGAACAATAGAATCTGCAGGGGATTTGTTTGTTGTTTGCAGATTTGTCTGTTGGCAAAGCATTACCTATCATTAAAGTAGGGGAAAAACATTTTGACGGAAGGTCAAAATTAGCGTGAAAAACAGATAGGAGTGAAGGAATGCTTATTGCTGTCCAAGCTTTCTTCTCGTGACCTGCTCCCACCATCCCCAGTTCTCCCTCACTGGCGCCCTGTGTATTCAGCAAAGTTTGTTGTTTTGATAGCTCGCTGCAGCGCTGTTACTGAAACAAAGCTTCCACGAATGTGGGCGGCCCCTGGGAATGTCCAGCTGTGCTCCCATCTGGAGTCAGGCTGCTTGTTGAAGGGCGCCTGGAGGAGAGCCTCACATCCACACAGTGTAGTCCTGGGGAGGTGGTGGTGGGGGGGGGCGCTGCGTGTCATCAGGGAACGGAGGGGGAGGAATTCTCACGCTTTCGTGCACGACTCTGTGGTTTCTGTGCTCACCCTAATCCTGTTCAACAGTTAAAGAAAGAAAGCTGCTTTCCGGTTTGCAGAGTTGGCTGAACTCAAATTCACACAAAACTAGAGATGGAACTTCGCCAATTCAAGGGACATCTGCTTTATAACCTCACCTCCTGAACCAGCTTCAGCAAAACATCATAGTTAACCACTGGGTTAATAATCATTTAGATAATCTTAGTTATCACATACAATTCAACTAAAACAGAAATTGTATAGACACCACTGTATAGCAAAGGCCTAACTCTGGTGAAGTAAGCTGTCGAAAAACAAAATAGTTCATTTAATTTTATTTTACACATCTTGTAACAATGAAGTGGTGCAGTTACCACTAACATGTCAAAGCCCCACCCAGATCTCCAACCGCAGCACGCAGCTGCTGGAACTCTGGTCTAACCCCTGCTTATCATGTTTTAGGCACTGCTTTTCATACTGGCGGCTCTTTTGTAAGTTTGGTGTGAGGCTGAATGGGAGGGCCCACCAAGGCAGCTGGCTGAGAAAGTGTCACAGCTATGATATGGAATGACATCTCTCCATAGAGGGGTCGCTCTGTGCTTGCGGGTTTGGCAGTTGTGATGGTGGATGGGGAGTTGTTTACTGGGACAGCTACCCTTCCCCCTTTTCCCTCATCCAGAGATGCAGGGCCTCTAATCAGGGGTGCTGCTAAAACCAAAGAGAAACATGTCCACAGTGTCCTCTTGACTTCTCTTCCCAACATCAGGCATGCCAAGCTCATCTATAGGACTGTTTCTGTCTTTCTTCTCTTAATACTGCAAGACAGGCCCTCTAGTACTGAAATATTACTTAGCTACAACCAGAGAGGGGATCCTACTCCAGCGTCCAAACAAGCCTAATATATCCCACTAATACCTGTGTACATATCCTCTCTTTACTATTGATGTTATTTAGTTCCCCTGATACCAACATTTACTTGTTTAGCTGACACTTTTCTCCAAAGTGACTTGCAACGTTACGCTATTTTCAGTGACGTAGAAATTTATACAAGTTTTTTTAGTAGCGCATTTCAGAGTAACTGCTGTGCTCAAGGACACTATAGCAAGAGGTCGGATTCAAACCCGAGTGCCTAAAATGAAAAGCAGGAGCTCTGACCACCTCCTGCCCCACTACCTGACAACTGTGTGCAATGTTTCACACGACTCAGTTGTTGTTCCTTACCATCCACTGGTGGACGGCCTCCATATAAAGCGAGCACTTATGCGCATTCTTTTGTTCAAGCTTCCATTAATCACATTAACAGTGTTTTTACAGCATGAAACTCAGGCTCCAGTATTTTGAGATCAGCACCCTGCTCATCTCAGACCTTTCCATCTCTCCGCCGGGTAAACAGCGGTCAGCGGCAGCCACTCCAGTCTGGCAGTGGAGTCACGGGATCGGACCGCACAGGTGGTTCCTCTGTCCAGTCGTGTCAGTCATTCGATTTTTAGCTGCATCTCTTCTCCTCGCCGCTAATTTGCAGCATCACCTCGAATCTGGCCGTGAGAGCAGCAGTATGGGTACCCTAAGCGTGTCTGTGCATGTAAGGATGCGGTGAAAAATAAGCACCGCATAAATAAGCAAGAACCCTGCACCCCATAAGTCTTCAGCCACCTATTTAGACTGCAGCATGTCAGCATCCACTTTCAGAGCTTGTTAATCATTGACAAGGCGCAGGAGGCTCAGGCTGTCCGACACGGTGGCTGGGTCAGCTCTGGCACGGGGAGCCCTGCTGTATTCCCACATTGATTATGTATGTGCTTTCAGAGGATGGCTCACTCCTCCCTACAGCCGCATGCCGTCCTTTATAATATATGGAGTCTCCTGCGTGACCGCGGTGAATTATGGTGACACACAAATGACTCGAGTTAATATACTGCTGGCCACTTAGTGTTCTTCCAGTTTTTATCTAAGCATTGTTCATCCTCTCTTCTCTCCTCCGCTGCCTCTCTGGGCTGAACTTCACGAGGCTCACTGCTTGCACCACCCGACCCACAGATGACGACCTGCTAACCTGACATAGAGGGTCCAGATGATCTACCTGCTCCAGATACTGTTCACTAAATAGATAATATATATAATATTTTACAGTGTTGTGGGGGGTGAAAAATACTCCTGAACCCTTTCTGTCCTTTGGCACCCTTAAGAAGCTTGTTCTGACTTTGTTAAAATGCTTTTAGCTGCGTATCATTAATATACTTAATTCTATTTGTTGTGCTTTGTGCATTAAGTCCTCTGAGGAAACACATGCAAAAACAAGTTCAGTTCAGAGGTGACCATGAACCGTAGTCAGCTGTCTTATGGGACCGAACAATGAGGCCGCTCTGCCAGGGAACATCTGGATATGGCCTTGTTTTGATTTCAAGGCAAAGCACTGAAGGCATGCTTGATCTAAAGTTTCCGGAAACATCTTCCAGCCCCTAAAAGCCAACACCTCATTGCCTCATGTCTGAGTATTGACTCTGTATCAGACACACAATAGGGTGGGTATTCAGTCACTCGCACCGAGACAGCTCACTCTGTTATTCTTTGTCCTGGATTGTGCCTTTCCTCGTGTGACGTAACCCTGGTGTTCAGCACACTGCAGGTCTTGGGCCTTCTATCCTGGGTAGTGGTGTGGTGGTCTAGTGGGAAACAACACCGGAGATCACACCAGATGGAAACTTTCAGAACAGCTGGGCCCCACTATTCTGGACCCCAATGGACACAAGTAACTTTAATGATGCCAGTAACTTTAATGGTGCCGTCGTGCATGACTCACATGGGCAGGTGGCAGCGAGGTTTTTAACAGGAACAATAAACTTATCATTAAAAAAACACTTGCGCATTTTGTGATGCTCCGAGTATCTAACCGCGTGTGTGCGGGGTGCAAAATGGCCCCATTTTTATTAATTGTGATCAGGAGAAATACAAGGGCGCCATTTGCCCCCATCAATCCCTTCACATGGAATTAGTTTTAATGATGAGCATGGAGGCTTTGGAATGAAGTAAAGCTCTAATAATAATCATTTAAAAAACTCCCTTGGCCCATAAGACCCTGGGAATGACAAAAGCAGACGTAATCCTAAAAAGGAAATTGAGCAGTTAAAGTCCGTGTTTACTTTCCTCCTAGAAATACTGCGCCCGTAACCCTTTAAGACCTTAATCCTGCTGGATGTTTCCCCCTCCGCTTGCAGCGCAGCCCCCAGCAGTCCAGGATAAAGCTGTTCACCTCACTGGAACTCAGAGGGTGACAGGCAGAACTCTGTAGCTTTTTTATTAGCCTCATGCCCATCATGGCCTGAAACAGGATGACAGTGCAGCGTATCGGCATGAAGCACCAGGCCGCAACGTTCTCAGCTTGCTCACACATTCACATACACACGTACAAGTGGGTGCAGGTGTGTGTTTCCCTCATCTCCTTCAAAGATAAGCACTTACTAAATATATCCTGAGACAGAAACCAAAATCCCGTTGACCAAATGGGGTGGCGGCATACGGTTCATATGTCCAGCCTTTGAAACATTTATCTGGCTGAACCTGTATGAATAAAAAGCAGACTCACCTTGGCGAACCCGGTAATACAGCGTATGCATGGATTGTACGCGATTGACAAAAACAAATATTTACCCTACTGTGACACTGAAGAATGAGGAGTTACGGATGAGAGTGCAAACGACTGATGAATAGGGCTTCGAAACAGTTCTTGGCAGAAGTAGGAACAAAAACCTCTGCTTATTGGACTTGAGGACGAGGGCTCTGCTTTCCTTTGTCTTCCAGACGAAGCCTCGCCACTCCCACAAGTGAACGGGCCCCTCCTGGCCCCCGGCCCCGCTCCCCCGGCACCTCCTACCCCGGATTCACCAGTCCTCCCAGGCTGTCCCCTCCTGCCCCCTCCAGCCAACTCTCTGTTGGCCTCCACTTCCTCCTCGTCCCCCGGATCCGGGACCGCCCGTTCAGACCAGCCTGGCCCAAGTCCCACCGCCACCCCTGGGGCCCCTGGCACGGTCCTCAGCCCTCCAGAGTCTGAGGAGGACAAGGCCAAGAAGTTGCTCTACTGCTCGCTGTGCAAAGTGGCTGTGAACTCCCTGTCCCAGCTGGAGGCACACAACAAGGGTGAGCTGTTCAGCATGGTCACACTCCGGACCACCTTTTCATGTTCAAACTCATACACACATACCCACATACATACATAGATGCACGCACGCTTCCAAACATACAAAGATGTACACTTTTGGGTGTAGAGGCTCCGAGCTGGGAGGTTTACCATGTTTTTACCCTTCCTGGCCCACTTGCTCGTCATTTCAGTGCGCGGGATTAACACAGCGATATGGAAGGCAGCCCCGGCTGAGTGGTGACATGTTTATTTAAAGGAATGGCCCTCTTTGAGAGTTATGGCTTTTAGTTAGTGCTCACCGGGGGCACGGAGCTGTAATGGTCCACAGAACACAGCACTCAGTTATGGCGACTGCAGAAGCCATCACGATAATGAATACATCACTTCAGCTGTCCAGCCAGGCTGCAGTCCGGGCTGCAATGCCCAACACGCAGGGCTGTGTCACGCTGGGCCTCGGTGGTGTAGACATTCGTATGTCCACCTCAAGCTCTAAAGACAGACTGCACCTGAAGATTCTTTTTTGTTTTAAAAGGAAGTTAACAAGAGCACAGATTTAAGCTGAGCAGCAGCCCACCTCTGTCCGAAGCTCTCTCACACCACAGCGATCTTCAAAGGTCTTTTACTTGAAATTCAGCACTGGCTTCATAGCCTTAATGGGTCCTCTATGCACCTTGTCCCCAGTGCACAGTTTTCAGGTCAGAGGTGACCGGACAGCCAGGCGCCGTACCTGCACGGTACAGCTGTGAACCTCTTACTCAAACTCTGCAAACACAGAGTCCCTTGGGAGGGACCTGTTGCTGAATCTGGACATGTGGGAACTTCAGTGTAGTTCATGTTTTCTTTCAGTTTTTCCATGCTTTTCTGGGCATCTGTCCTTACACAAGAGCTTAGACTTAATGTGTGCTCCTGTCACACGAGTGAGAAGGTGTGCTCTGCCAGGTAAATGAAGCCTGACTGTGATTTGATCAGTGATTATTATGAGTGCTTTTTAATAGAACATGGCAAAAGGGTTTGGATCTGCACTGTTGTGAATATAAGCATCATTATTTTATCCGAGATTTTGAAATGGTACCGCCGCCTACTACGGTAACCAAAACAAACAATGCCAACAGTGATGTCAGCGGTATTCTATGTTCAGCAGTTTTCATGATGTCAGAATCCCGCCCACAAACATGTGAACACACTCTCACACGTGCACGTGTTCACATGCAGACTCACATACACTGAAACAGATGCCCGTACTGTAGAGGGAAACTACCTTGGAGGCATCGTGCTGCTTTAGCTAGACCCCACTGATAGCAAAGGATGAGTAATCGCTTCACAAAGTAGAGGGAACAACGCAAACACAATGGCCTGGAAGCTGTTTCACACCTGCCCAAAATAAAGGACATTGCACCACCATCTCTATCTGTGCAAAACACACTGTGAAAACAGAGAAGGGAGGTAGAGAGAGAAAATGAGGAGAAAGAAAAGAAAAAGAGACCTGGAGGGGAAAGGGGAGAACAAGGGAAAAGTGAGATGTGGACCATGGAGGGGAGATACAGTGAGAGGCATGATAGTTGTGGATCTGAAGAAAATGTTGTGTAAACATGCTTCAGCAATCTATGTCTCCATGTGCTTGCAATATGACGGCTTGCCCAGAGCAAACGAAACACGACGAAAACACAGTGATTGATTAACCAAAACCCAGAGCTGAAAACAGCAGTAAATGGGGGGCAGTTTTTTATAGTCCGAATCATTCCTTTTAGCCCCCTTCCCCAGCTTATACTGAACAAAGGAGAAGAAGGCAAAAGTTCAGTGAGACAGAGGGTGCAAGGGCACCTGTGGTTTTGGGGGGAATTACTGGAATTCTTCATTCCCAGAAACAACAAGTCATTGGCTACAGAGAAACTGTTTGGCCGAGACCCAGTATTTTATGGGTAAATCAGGCCAACAGATTGCAGTTGCTGTGAAGATATGAGGACACCAGCATGTCTTAGGGCAAACATCACCCCAGACCACAACAAGTCACACACTGACCTTTCTTCTGTAGAGGAGCACGTGAACAGACACAGTGGCCACACACCAATAAAAATCTTGACAAATACATTTTTTTACAGTTGACCAATGTTTGTATCCCATAGTCACCGAGCCATTCTCTGAAGTCTCTGTGGTCAGTAATTCAGTGCATGATTCAGACTCACAACATTGTTAGGCTGGTACACTAGCAAGAATGTTGCTGACGCTATTTGCTGAGTTAAAAATGTAAACAGTTAGTAAGCGGAGACATTGTGTCTAATTAATGTTGTGCCCAGCTAATAAGGACTGTTGCCAACTGAGGACCTCTGGTGGTGAAAATCCGCCACTGCTGTCCTGTCAATGTGAATGAAGGTCAAAGGAAGGAACTTGCTGTTGCAGTGAATTCATCCCACTGCTGACTGACCAGAGGGGCTAACGGCGACATGGAATTCATTCAAACTACTAACATAACCATTCTGCTGGTCAAAAGCATTTACTAGACTGTGAAAAAATCCTAAAATGATTTTGGAGTCCGAAGCTTTTTCTGCCTCGAGCTTGAAGGAACACCGGCCTTTCTTTTGTCCTCTGTGTGCGGCTTAGGTACCAAACACAAAACAATCCTGGAGGCTCGGAGCGGTTTGGGCCCCATTAAAGCTTACCCTCGGCTGGGCCCCAAGCCCAACGGCGAGCAGGGAGGGGCTTCTGCAGACCCCAACACTCAGGAACGCACCTTCCACTGTGAGATCTGCAACGTGCGGGTCAACTCTGAGCTGCAGCTGAAACAGGTCAGACTGTATCACACACCTTTGCCCCCACGTCAGTGTAAGACAGGGCTCTTCGAGCATGTTCCTGCAGGACATTGTCCAGTAAGGCTTTGTTGCAGCCAGAAAGAGTTTACAAGTCTGTGTTCTATATTTGTTCCAACTTCTTAAAACACCATATGCACAGAATTTCTTCAGTGAACCTGTAACAGCCTATAAAATTTAAAAATGTGTTTACTCATGAGGAAGTCTGAGATGTTATCCAGAACACATGACTGTTATATTATTGCACTGAATAAACAGACTTAAGTGCAGCTATACAGGTAGAGTACAATGGCTAAGCTTCTAGTACAGATACAGGTAAAGTACAGGTAGCCTACAGGCCATTCCTGACCCAGACAAATGGACCGAAGTATGCATCTCATTTTTGGAAACATCGCTAGACAAAACCAATTTATATAACATGTGTCCTTAGAGTCCTTTGTGAAGGACTGCATAAAAAGTTACAGAAAAATACCCAGCAGACATGGCACAACGGATTATGTTGCTGCGGTTCGGATCTGAGCCCATGTTTGCAGTCCGCTGGGGTCAGAATGAGCTAAATGGGCTCTGTTCCATTTTGCCGCTGTCTGCAATAACCTTCTGATGTGCCGGCATTTGACATGCGACTCTGTGGTCTCTGCTGCAGCACATATCGAGCCGGCGTCACCGGGACGGCGTGGCCGGGAAGCCCAATCCCCTCCTCAGTCGGCACAAGAAGCACAGGACTGCAGATCTCACGGTAACGTTGCGCCCCACAGCTGGGGCACTTTGACTGATTGGTCCCGGCAAGTTCCGGAACAGTGGCGCTATCTTTCCCCTGCCGCACTGATGTCTTTTAAGGTGTCTTAATCAAAGGTTTTTGTTTACTGTCTTTAAAAAAACAAAGAAAAAACAATGAAATAAGGCATCCAACGTGTCACGATAAATGAGCGCCTATAGCAATTTGTCTCTGCTCTGAAGATGGCTTCTTGACTAATCATCCAACGTCCATAAATGAATTGTCCACAGATGAGGCACTAAGAACCAGACAAATTCTCCAAGACTGCTGATCTCTTTCTCTAATTTGTTATCATACACTGTCATGGGAGACTTTGACCAGTCTTACTGTGCAGCATAAAACAGTAATGTAAATCTGACTTATTTTCTCCCCGTTTTCTCTCCTCCTGCCGTCCTTCTTTCTGTGCTCCACTGCACCCCCCCCCCACTCCACCTTTCTGTCCATCCGACCTGGCCAGTCCTCTCTGTCCTTCTCAAAGGACCTCACCAAAGCTCTAGGTGCTGGGCTCCTGCCCAGCCCCTTGGCTGTTGCTGCAGCAATGGCAGCTGCTGCCTCCTCGACGCCACTGGCTCTCCGTGCGGCGGCCCCAGCCCCACACCCGCACCATCATCTACTGCAAGGCCCACCTCTAAGCCATGCCCTCTTAAGACCTGCCCCTGGGCCCATTCGCACATCCCACGGGCCGATCCTCTTTTCTCCTTACTGACGTCCTCCACCCTGCCCTACCCCCTCCCCCAGCTTTGGCCAGTCAGCCGCTGCACCTCCAAAAAGCACACTGTGAAGAAGTCTGTCGGTGCACCGCCTGTGGGTAAAGTCGGGAGTGAGCAACTCCGCAAAATTCATCTGACTGAACAGAAGAAGGGAATCCCTGTAAGGAGGCCGTGCGTCCATCTCTCGCTCCCTTTTCCTCAAGCTTCCGCTCTCTTAAAGACTCTCAGAGCGACAGACAGGCAGCGGAGTGCGTGGTGGGCGGAAAAGGTGCAATACACATTAAGGGTGTAAAAGCCCCATGTAAATAATCCTTTTCCCTCTCCTTCCTTCTCCTTTCATACACTGTGACATCACTTCTGCTGTGTACCCCACAAAATGCGGTTGTTCATGTAATCGGTCAAATAAAAGTCTTCTCTACAGAAATAATATACATAAGCACGCAAACACACACACACACACACACACACACACACACACACACACGCAGACGCTATAGGCGCACAATGCTGTTATGCACTGTGCTGCAGTACCGTAGTCATCCCTGTGGCTCAGTGTAAACTCACCCTGCGCAATCCAACACCAGGATCAAGTGTTACGTTAGTAGGGTAGCTGCTTCATGTGATCTTTGCTGTAAAAAAAAAAAAAAACTTGTGTCCTGTGCAGCTTTGGCATTCTAGACTTCTGGCCCAGGTCTCGGTGAAAGGGTGCAAACATGGCGCACGAGCTCCTTGGAAGCTGCTGCTGCAGGTGACGTTCAGACCATTCAAACCACGGAAGCGAAGCGAGGGGACCAAACCATATAACCTATGGCCACACACCGAGGGAGAAGAGAGCTGTCAAGCGGAAAGATTGCACTCATTCTGGGAAGAGTCCGTGCGCAACCAATTGAGCTCTAACGTGGACAAGATAGAAGTGAAAATTCCAGTGGAATCACAGCAACCTCAGTGATCCAGAAAGCTCTTCTGCCAGGTCTGTCTACAACAGGCCATCATCATGTCTTTACTGTGCTGCACCACGACCCCAACACAGCCCCATAAGCCCCGCTACAGCTCTGTGAGTCAAGGACAGGTGACGGACTTTCACTGCACTACAGCACGGGCCGGTGTTTAGGAGCTGGTGGCCATCGGTAAATTCTACATTAAATGCAATACAACAGCTGGTTGTCAAATTGGCCGACGGTTCAGAATCTGCTATTAAAAAGTGATAAAGCTGCTAAAAATAAGAGCAGCTACCACAGCCCTGCAGTGGGAGTCTTAGAGCTGCTGCATTCCTTGGAGCTCAACCCACTGTGAAAAGCGAAGATGCTCTGTAGTATGTGTGTGAGTGTGTGAGTGAGTGAGTGAGTGAGTGAGTGAGTGAGAGAGTGAATGAGTGAGTGTCTGTCCACATGTGTGTGTGAAAAAGAAACAGGGACCTGAAGCACATTTGTAGTTCTTGACTTCAATGGCCTTTTTAATTTCTCCCATCAGTCGTGGGTTGAGGTGATTATGCAAGCCGCTTCTGACCAGCAATACAGCACTGTGCATGCTCCGCCCCCTCCCACACCCTGCGCCCCACGCCCCACGCCCTCCCCAGTGTGCTCCACCCAAACAAGGCCCGGAGTGATCAGGAACGGTCATGCCTCGCCATACTGCTGCAAGCACTTCCAGATGAGGTTGCCATCCCTCAGTTGTCACTAGAGCGGCGCCGCAGGCTGCGCCCGGCTCAGTACTGAGGAGACTAGCAGCGGTGTGGACTTCTGCGAGGGTCTCACCTGGGACAGCCAGAGGAAGGAGGCTGCTGGGAACTCCAACTAGTTCATGGAGGAAAAAGCCTCCGAGTTCCTCTGTGACTTCATGTGAACTTCTGTTCCCGAATTCTAAGCCATGCAATGCATCTGTCGTTTTGTTTTTATTTCTGACTCTTCTGTATCTTTTTTTGTTGTGTTTCCTCATTTTGGTAGAACACTATATTACAGTGAATAAGTAGCCATGTAAAGATTATAAAAGCAAACAAAAAATATTTTTCTATTTAGGCAGAAAAGGTATCGCAAACTGCAGGGAAAGGACCTTATGAAACCATAGAAGGGGAGGGAGGGAAATCTGGTTTTAAAAAAGTCATCGGGGAAAATGTTTTAAGTAAAATCAAGAAGTGAGCGATGACAGAAGACGGGTGCCTGCTTTGCACTGTGCGTCACACACTTTTATGGAACAGCGCCTTCTACTGGAGAGGAAGGACCACCACCATTCAAAAACAATGTAAACTCAGTAGCTTCGTAGAAATATGCAGTTTCCAGCTGTGTAGAGGATGAAATGCCAACTTTGTTGGTTCTTGGATGCTTTAACCAACCAAGCATCGGCTAAGCAGCTACATGATATCTGAATGATACGATCTCGCTGGAAAACTGTTTTTTAATCCAAAACACGAAGGCATCAGCAGCTAGCAGAACATTTGAGACACTTCAAACATTTGTTACATTAAATTGTTTTAATTTTGAAAATGTACAGAAAAGTGGCAATGCTGCTTTAGATTCATTATAACAAATGTCTGGAGCTAGCATGCATGGTGGCGCTTCAGTTGAATCTACCTTGTATATTACTATGTGTACAATGCAGGGGGCCCATCTCTACTGACCAGGAGTGCAACAAACTGCTGGTCTTCAGAGAACTTAGCGAGGGGCTCCACTGTTCTACACTTTGAAAGTGGATCCAACTTAACTCCGTGAACCTTCAACTCTGTGTTCCAGTAGTAAGCAGATGAATTCAGAAACCAAATGAGGTTTAAACGACTTCTTGCAGATTCCGAAAGCTTCAAAAAACGTCAGTTATCTTGCCTTCCTTGAAGATGTGGCCACTCCTTCAACTGTTAAAAATGAGGCAGATGTCAAACCAGGTGTAATTGCAGTTCTGATGTGTATCTTAGTCTTAGCTTTAGTTTGTTGAGGTCATTGCAGCCCTGGCCTCTCCTTAAACCGAGAGGTGGAATTTTCTGGGAGAAACCTCGGCATGCCAATGAAGTTGTTGTTTTGTTTAACCCTGGAAAAGACTAAGTGGGCGTTTTGCCAGACCAGAGCAATATTTAATCCTACTGGTTACTGTCTTTTTTGCAATAAGTAGATCAACGATTAAAATGTAGATGACAATAAAATATTATAAATACAAAAATAAATGGAAAAAAAAACTTTACGAAATGATATTGATGTCGAGGGCAACTTGACATAATTGCAGTAATAAAAAATAAATGTGTATAAATCAGTGAAAAGAAACATGTCTTGAGTTTCCCTCTGGATAATTAAATGAAAATATTACAACTTCAGTGTTTGGTTTTTCAGCTTTTGCTTTGTATGGGGTCTTGTTTATGTCTTGTTTCGACACATACTCATTCATCACTGAGGCAAATTCCCAATGTGAGGGGGTCAAATTACAATTTTTTCTAACAGGAGAAATATTTGGTTCCTGGCTGAAAAATGGGTTACCTGAAATTACCCTCCCTCTCATTTTCCGTGTTCTGGTCAGAGTCGCAGTGGTCCAGAAACTCTCCTGGAACCACTAGGTGCCAGGCTAGGAGAGGTAGACCCCAGGTGGGACCACAGGGGAGCCACAAGAATGCAGGCACTAATACATTCACATACTAGAGGACATCTAGAATGACCATTTAACCTGAAACACGTCTTTGGACTGGGCGAGGAAAATGGGGCATCCAGAGGAAACTCCCACAGACACAAGAAGCGTAAGCAAATTCCACACAGACCGAGACGGATTCAAACCCACACCGGAACAGCCTGGGTGCTGCGAGTTGGTAGTGGAATTCAATGCCCACCATGCTGCCCCTCTCTGAAATTAATAATTATTTCATGGCATTTCATACTATTTCTAATTTGTTACCTAATGTTACATTTTCATTTATAATCATCTATAATCATATCTGTATATGATCTATAACCTATATATCATCTAGAATCAACTCCAGTTGCCTAGTGCCAGGATGAGGCCAGATGCACCATGGATGGAAATATTTTGATGATTTGTCTCATGGCGGTTTATAATATCTTTACATCTGTAAAGTCCAATCTCTGTATGTTCCTTATGCACAGCTTTGTTTTTCACACCATAGATCTGAAGTTTGACACACAGGTACTTCTCACCCTAAGTGAGTTGCTTGTGTAGTATAGTTCATTAAACTCCAAAAAGGCTGCTTACCATTCTTAAAACTTAAATTTTGGTCTCTCACAAGGCTAAGAGAAGTGGGGGTAGTGATGAGACACGTAGAGAGTACGTTAACATGCAGACAAATTTTCTCACTCCACATACAGATGTACTGAATTTAACCAGGTAACTAGCACTGCCCAGGTCAAAAAGGTGTAGCAGTGGAAAAGTAAGAAGTAGTAACACATTATATGACCACCAAACTGTTTTACCATTAAAATTGTTGTACTAGTACAGTACAGTCCTAGTTAAATGGAAAGGGGAAAAATCCAAATGTGTGTGAAAGAGAGGAGGCCCATTGGTCTTCATCTTGAGACACCTATCACTACTGTGTGCACGCAAGTCTGTGTCTTGAAAAACAAAACTCTGTACAAGAAACAAACAAACAAATTGAACTTTATAAAGTTTGGTGACATATAATTTGCTATTACCAGGTACACGCCATTATGGCTGGTGCAAGGCTGTCAGGGCCGTCAGCACAACCAGTGACATAATTGTATGTAAGCAAATGGAAATGTAAAAATTAATAAGAAATTATATAAAACACACAGTGCTGCACACATATGTGATGTATGGGTAATAAACGTATGCATTTTTTTTCCTTCCCACTTGACTATGACCACGTCACTCTGTAGCATCTGTCTGTCTGATGGCGTTAACAAAACTTACGTACTAAACGCAACTACTTTATGTTATCGACAAACTGTTTTACCATTCGTTTTTTTTTTTTTTTTACCTTTCCACTGCTACACCTTTCTGACTCGGGCAGCAAAGAGTAACTCAGCAGAATAGGTAAAGCTCAAAAGATGAGTGTGTAAGTTTTTCACTGTGTCAAGCAGGCAAACACTGTTTTTTATAGGCAACGTACAGCATTGCTAGCAAATATATGATCCCCATTCCTGCTGTAGGGCCCTTGAGCAAGGCACTTACCCGAAATTACTCCAGTAACAACTAGCCCGCTGTATAACTGGGTAAATCATTGTAAGCAGCTTAACATTATAATCCACTTTGGAGAAAAGTGAAAAGTAATGAATGTGCCAGTTCACTTGTGGTATATTTACTTCAGTCGGGGGTTGTGATTGTTTGAGACTGTCTGTGTGACAGGAAGCTGGAAGTAAATGACCGCATAATGACCACTGCACTGAAAAATAAGCTCACTGTATAAAAACATTTTTTATTTTATTTTTTCCATAAGCAGTTTTAGCAGCATTGTACAGGTCCCCTATATGAGGGCTTAGTGTGATACATATATAAGTATACCACTGTCAAAATAAGTGAAAATAAGTGATTTAATGATTTTTTTTTTTTAAAAATGTATTTTTATTTATAACTGGTAAAAAACAAAGTAACATTTTTGGCCAAAAAAATTAAGGGATCATCGAGGGGTTGAAAACTGCATATAAAAATTGTGAGGACATAAAAATAAGATACCAACAAGAGGGTGGAAATTTGAAGAGTTTCACCTCCAGCTTGTACTGGGAAAGGGGGTAACAGAAACACAGCAACGGCTGAACTGCACCGCACTAGCCCACACGCAGCCCAGCAGCTGAATTCCACAGAGACCCTCTTACAGACAGGGTGCAAAGAACTACAGCAAACAGCCTTTTGGACTCAGCTTTGCAGTACAGGGTGCAGATGTACCATTTCAAATTCTTCAAAATATCTAAAATGTGTAAATGGTCTTTATTAGTACTGTTTATCAACCTCCTAGTTTTAACGTTGCTAAGCCAGCTGTACACATTTGGACCTCTTCTTTCACAGTTTTTAACAGGTGCAAATGAAGGACACTTTTCTTAAGTTGTCAGTTACTGTAATGAACTAGAAAGCTACAAGTAAAATGCTGCTTTAAAAATAGCGCAAAATCGTTTTAAAAAAAAGATGAGAAATCAGAATATAATCATATTATTATAGAATAAAAATCAGAAAACAAACTTGCAGAGAATATAAATTGCATACATGAGCCTCATGAAACATTTATCAAAGTGTCAAAAGGAACATAATCAGAATGCATTTTGTACATTTCTTTAATGTATCATAACTAATGCTTCAAAAGTGAAACACGACAGTTGCTACATGGACACCTATTTGCAATGTCAGTTTTCACATAGCTCAGTAGTTCAAATTGCTCTGTTCAAAAATTAAGCACAAAATATGTTGGAAAAAGTTGGGGTCCATTTATTCTCAGACAGTAAGACTATATCTATTCAAATGAAATGACTACTTTTATCTAATCCATTTAAGCTGCATTTACTGTGATTTAACAAAACGTAACTTTTGTGCTAATCAATACCTTAACAGTATGTTGCTAGTGATCTCTGAATCGAACGTGGAAATACACCGTCCTCAACTTACGACGTTCTCTACAGACGACTCACATTGCCATTGGCTGCCTTCGCACAGCTAGCGACCATATTCTGGTGTCTCACACAGTGTTGGTTGTTCTCACGAGCCGTAACGATTACCATCCGACTTACGATCGATGTGACATACAACCTGGCCGTGAGTCCCTAACCTGGTCACAAGTCAAGGACAGTGTTTAATTTAATTTTCTGAAACATCTGGTACATAACACAGGTTTCATTTAAATCATGTCTATTTATTCTGCCATTGTTCATTACGTCAGTTAGTGCCTGTTCACTGAATACTGCACTACATTTCATTTTCTATGAGGGCTAAAATGTAAAATGCTCTGGCGTTTTATATAACCTTTGATTTAAATGAAGGACATTATTAGATTGCTAATACTGATTACGGAAAAGGTCTAAATATTAAATTGTCTTTTAGTTGCGCCGACAGCTGTATATAAGTCTGAAGTGCATAATTGAGATTTGTAAATAGCATTTTAACAGATACGTTTCTAATCTCAGCCACTAACTGCTAAAGAATACTGCAAATGGAAAAAAACAAATGTAGCAGCAAATGATTAAACCTTCAGTCATTTAGATTTGGGACTTTACATGTATTTGCAAATGTTGAGTTTTTTTGCTTTAAAAAATGTGCAGTTTCTTGGCCTCTTTTATATTACTTTTGTCCATAAAAGGCCATTAAAATAATCACTCCTTACAAAAACCATAGCACCTACACAGATCACTCCTGGACGTATCTCTCCATTTTCAGCATTGATTTGGCAATACGAAAAGCTTCTGATAAATGTTCAATATTCATTTAAAAAAGCTTTTGACAAATGAGGGAAGAATTAAGAATAATTCACGTAAAGCAATCACATGGTTGACATTACTGGAACCATACGTACCAGTGACATACCATATGGAAACATGTATACTGAGGGCTTTGTACTGCCATTATGTTTCCAGCCATAATCACTAGCAACACAAAGCTAGAACTGAGATATCTCATGAGACAGGAGACTATGTAAATGCTGTGGTTAATTTAATGAGTCTTTCTTTAAGGAGAAGAGGTCTACCTGCACCTCATTCACAGACAGCAAGGAGTTGCAGCACTGAGATCTGTAAAAGTAATGGGCATGGGCTGCTGGGACTGTACAGCTCAGTCAAGAATCAAGCAAAGCCCAAGGGAAAGACTTTGCACCTGCTGGATTGTCGTCATCCATGACCATCGTTATAACATTGCTGTGGCCATGGATGGACTCCTGCAGGGTTGTGAGCTCCTCCACTGCATTGTCTGTATTTGCACCTGACAGCATTGGGTCACTTATCTGAGCATTTCCTGGTCCCATCACTGTATCTGGGGCTGAAGGAGTGAAAACACAAATAAGTCAAAACACACAGGTCACACACAAATCCTTCCATTGATTCACCCTTATAATATATTCAAGTCTAATTCTTTCTCTTGGCTATTAAAAGTCTTGTGCACTGTCATGTTAGAATCATGACATGTTGATTCACTTCATCCCTTCTGAATTAAATCCTTGCATCAGGAGCTGCCTGCAGCCCTTAAAATCCCCACAATAAAACATCAAAGTAAACCTGCTGTATTTTAGTCTCATCAAATTTAAGTCCATTCAGATAATATTCCTACAGGCTCAGCTCTGGGATTAATATTTGAAAATTACTTGTGCAGTGGAATAAGACACAAGTTCATGTTACCAAAATAAAGAAGGCATTGCAAATAGCAGAAATATTAATAGATACAGCTCACAGGTAGTGTTCAGACCTGGTAGTTTCACAGTGTTCATGTCATCCAGGTTGGGCACCATGACTCCACAGTCAGTCAAAGAACTCATAGAAGATCTCAGCAGTGGTGCATCCCTAAGATGAGTATTATAAAAGAATTCCATGACATCCCTCACATGGAGTGCAGTGCAGCACCATAAGTAGAACTGATCACCACAGAATCATGGCCTTTGGCCCTCTACAAACTAAAGGGTGGAAGGTGCATGTTAGTGAAGGTCCATGTGGTCTAATATTAAAGTGATATTTTCTTTTCCACTTTTGTGACCTCAATGTGATGATTACAACAACAACAACAACAACAACAACAGTAAAAAAACAGCAACAACACTTACTTGGAGATGAAGATAAAAAAAGCAGGCATGTATCCCGTATTTTGGCTTTGTTCTGATAAAAATAAAGAATGCAGTATGATCTTAAATTGCGTCAAATTACAATTCTATAATATTATATAGCCACATAAAGCACTACAGTATAGATACACTAACGTTTGGCAGAACGATTAAAAAGTGCAGCTCTGTTCCCAAATGACAGTGTGTTGGCACACTAAGGTATGTACCACATAAGTTGTGAATGCGAAAAACTGGGCGCTGTATCAAAAGCCGACTCACCACCCCTCTGCACTGTGTAATGCTTTCCGAAGGCCTGATCTTTAGGAATGTTAGGATAGAGAAACTTAAGGGGTTTTTGGGGGATTTTGTGCTCCTCAGTAATTTGGTAGGTGCGAAGGATATCAGCAAGAGGGATCTGCGCCAGGTCAGCCTTGGTGAAGGGCTGCACAGAGCACACTGTAGCTGTTCCTGGAAAGGTGAAACATACCAATTTACTCAGCTCCACTGACAGACTAAACTATTGATACTGTCTTTTTCAGGTTTATTAAAATAAAAACAAACAAGAAAATAATAAAAGAACATTTAAGTACAACATTGGAACTTGGCTGATTTCACTGGGAATGCTCCAAAATAAGATGAGAAACATGTCACCATGTCATCCCTAGTCAAAGTGCTGCACTTTAAAGCTGTCTAGATAAGAAGTACTGCCAAATGTAATGTGTGATGAAAAGCACCACACAAGTAAGGCTGCTGGTACAGCAGATTCCAGAACAGTTAAAAAAAAAATAGTCTAGCTAATATTAGGGTTAGGGACTGCAGTTCTCTCAATAACCACACCTTGTCCACTAACTATGCTACCGGTGAGGTCCTAGACTGGTACCATTATAGTTAAAGTGCTGGGAAATTGGAATAAATTGTAATATACATTTGCTGAAGTGATGCATTAAAGATGCAAAATGGGCACTAAAGTGAATTAAATAACCTAAAATACATGTGGTACTCAAAAGCATCCACAGCATTTAATAGCAGACAAGTTGTTGCACTCGGAGCTCAATCTGTCATTGCTGCTGAAACCTCCTGTTCCTGTTTTCTTACATGCATGTTGTACTACTGGTGTTGCATTTTTAATAAAACACTCAATGAATAAATAAAACACACGTAAGTAATGTACATTTGCACGTTACACCCCCTGTGGAGAGCCAGATATTATTTAGTAGTCATGCTATTTCAGGTGTGAGTTATAATGAAAAAGTACTTAAGTGAACACAGTCAAAAAAGCACGACTTCATTGACTGCGCATGATATTATTCAGGCAATAACTGTAATTATGCTTGCTGTTAATAACAAAAGCATGACTGCAGCTGTTTTCAATACTAAATGTCAGTTACTGCAGAGGAGAACCAGCATTCATCGCCCTAGTTTCTCAGGTCTGTCCAGCAATGATAAGTAAGAAAGAGGAAGAACCACAGACACAGCCTTGTGTGCTGGCTCACCGTCAGTTGAATAGTCCACATAGGAGAAGGTGATGCCACCATCCCGAGTGCTCTCGCTGAACCGCAGCAAGAAGGTCCCCAACATTTTTTTGCACAGGAGGCTCCGTGTCTTGTCTTTGCTGATGAATCCCATAATGCAGCTGAGAGCAGAGAAAACACACACACACACACACACACACACACACACACACACACACACACACACACACACACACCACCCTGACAACAACTAATATTTATATTTGCATCTGAAAAACATGCAATGAACTTGGAGCAGTACTGGCCTCTTGCTCATGGTGTTGTAACCCTACTACCTACCAGTGAATTAAAACTGCCTTAGATACTTGAGGTTTCACAATACAGTAAAACGCAATTATATGTATATAATGTTGAACAACAACTAGTACAATATAATAACAAAATTAATAATAAAACAAACTGAAAATTTCACCTGCTATTATATTTTACTTAGTGGTTCAGATTAATTATCTTGATGCAGGGTAGTGTAGCGAGGCCCTTCTGAGGGCCAGCTGCATGTATATTATATTCCATGTTATTAGGCTATTTCTGCAATCAGTACATCTCCTGCTCCCATTATGTTAAATTATAATTTTTGACAGATTTTTTTGTATGAAGATGATGGCTAACCCTACCCATCATTCCAGAGGTTCTGAAGGTAGGTTCTGACCATGGACAAGACACCGTCAAACCAGACCCAGAAGGAGAAGGTGGTGCCAGGGATATTCTCCTGAAAATTGCAAAATCAAACGCAACCCCACATCAACCACATTTGCCCACACTCTCCCATACCCCTAAAGATGAATAACTGATTAGGAGACAATACTATGCTACATACATTAAATTCAGAAAACTGGGCAAGAACAACTTGTAAGTTGAGCCAAACATAAAACTGTTTAACTGATGACAAAATGGAAAATAAAGGTCAGCTAGTATCACCTTTGAAAACCCCAACCAGGAAATGATGCAGTTGTCATAGCTCTGTTGATCACCTAGTTGGGTGGAAACGTGCATGTACATTAAGGAATTTTTGGCCTTAACCAATGCAATTATCCATGGAAGGTAAAAACAATGGAGAAACTAAGAAAACAGAAACAGACATGGAAAATGTACAATTTCAGCATGATGTGATTTCCACACACAAACATGCTGGGCATGGACTAAAGTGGTCTGACCTTTACCACAGAACTCATACCAAAGAGCTTGTTGGCGATCATCTCCAAGTGTTCCGAATCGAGCCCTTTCTTAGTGGCTGTCAGGAACTGCCAGCTGAGCACCTCACTTAACTGGGGCCAAGTGGCCAATGGAGGACTGGAGAAGAAGGCAGTGTTCTGCAGAAACATACAGATGGACCTGCTATCTACACTGTCATCAGAAAAATTGATGCATTTCAAATAATAAAATAAAGTGCATTTGATAACAGCAAGAAGCAAGTTTCAATTTAAGCACAGGTGTGTGGCTTAATATTTAATGTATTTCCAAAGAAATTTGTCCAAATTCTTACGTTCACATCAGAGCACAGCATATTGAACCACAGTACTGAGGCCCGGGCACTCTGGTGCTGGCTGAGGCCGGAGATTATCACAACAGGTAGTGTTGATGTCTGTATGTAGACAGCAAATATCAGTTCCAGGACACATATTTTTCACATTTTTTTTTCAATAAAACCGTAACACAAACAAGTACAGATAGTTACAAACAATAATGTTGTAACACTGTACAAAAACAGGTATAGTTTAGATACTGCTTTGTTTCAGATGTTCATGCTATACTGTTTTGTGTTCTGTGCCTAACTGTTCAAAAGAGACCTTTTATAAAAATAAATAGAAATGGTGCTAAAGAGAGAAGCAAGCAGCACTCTTTTTAAAAGTCTCACTCTCTTGATGTACACATCTACCCTGCAAATGGACTGGTGCCTCATCCATTGTGTAGTTTTATAGCCTAGTATGCAGTAGTTCTGGGGACAGGGTCAAGAGCGCTGCAACCCAGACCAGGATACAGCTGTTAATGATAATGGATGGATGGATACATACATCTGACTTGGATCCTTGCCCCAAACATACAGTCATCACTGCAGTTTTAATTCACACCTCTACGGGGATTATTAAATGGTGTGTCAACAGTGAAATGTTAACGAGAATGTTTAGAACAGATTTACAGGATCCTTCTAAGTTTCTCATTTAAAAACAAATGTGATACAGAAAAATTTCATTGTCCACTTTATGCATTTGTCAGTATACCTATAAAGACTGATTTTAAAAAATCCTTTATAACAACAGCAGGAAAAAGAAGCAACCTGGGTGGAGAAGATGTGAGGGAGAAGAGACAGGAAAGCCAGGGACGAGGTGATTATCCCTGTGAGGACCTGCCTGAAGGGGTACAGCCAGTCCATGCAGTTCAAAGACTGTTGCAAAACTGATGGTGTGCAGCTCTTCAGTCACATTCAGGACCTGATTACAGTTAGGAGCAGACAAAAAAATGAACAACTTAATTTTGATCACAATAACAGTATAACTGCAAGGTAACAACTTTATTATGAGTGCCTAAGTGTGCTTCTGGCACAAAGAGCAGTAAAAAGAATCATACATCCTTTGTACTCTTGCTCCCACCCAAAATCTTCTGCTCCTTCAGTGTCTGTGGACAGAGCATACAACAAATAGCTAAAGAGCAAATAGCATTGGTGGCACACAGCCATAGGTATAGATCACCAGTTATCACATTGATCCCCATACGTTCATACCAATAGAAACATGTTCACACTGGTTCTGATATGAACATTTATAAATGCAGCCTTGCCAAGAAAATGAAAGTTCTTCAGTAACTTTTGTATGTTTTAATTTTCATAGATTTTTAAAAATCATGATCTATTTTCTGCATTTGACTGCATCATCTGCATCATTTAAGTACTTCAGTATGAGAATTAGTGTATTTATGACCTGTTTTTAAACAGCAGAATAAGCTGTTAGTTCCTGTAAATTTAAACAAATACTTAAACAGCATGGGCACGGTGAGAATAAAAAACCCATGTACTATGACATTTATATGTTAATAAAGAACAACAGATAGTGTAGCAGTTAAGTAAATGAGAGTGTAACATGAAAGCTGCTGGTTCAAGGCCAAATCCCTGCTACTGTTGTAGTAACCTTGAACAAAGCATTTACTTTATACTGTCAAACATTTAAAGTCACTTTAGATACAGCTAGCAGCTTGGAAACATCAAGGAAATATCCATGAAAACAATAACTCTAACTTCCCCTTTCAAACACGCAGAAAACTTTGAGCATACAGGAGGTGACAGCTTCCACTATGCAGACAATGTGAGGGACCCCCGTTGTTATCCGGACCACAGCTGCACGGTGCCACCCACTCACCAGGTGCCCGAATTCGGCCATCATGCCACCACTTGTGCTCTCCCCCATGTTCATGGCTTTGCTGCAGTTCCCCAATATGTTGAAGCGCCGGCACCTTCAGCCAAATAGACTCCACTCAAAGAAAGCAGCAGCTGTGTGCTTTTTCAGTCTTTATCACACTGCGACATGCTTCACGCTTATGGAAAAGTTCCCTGTACCACTAACCGGTCACTAAACCAAAGAGAACGGTTTAAAATACTGACCCTTTTACTTGTGGACCACTCCTGTAAAAAAAGAAAAGGAAATGAATTGCTAATTAACTGACAGATCGAAGTACTTTGAAATTTTGTAAAGTACAAACTTAGAACTGGAAAATACTGAAAAGAGGCTTGAATAAAAAAATGATAAAAAGTGTTGCTAGCTCAAGTTCAATACATTTCTCACCTGCCAATCATCAGAGTGACTTTCATGGAATGGTTAAGTTCTAGCACTCTAAAAAGGAACCTGTTTAAGAAAAATGTTACATTACAAACAAGTTTTTTAATTCCAAGTCCTGAAAATCAGGCTGCTGTCACTTTCTCAGCAGAATCTCACTGGACCCACCATTAAGCCTAAGGCCAGGCAAAGAGAAGGATTCACAGTTCAGGTCCTGGTGGAGCTCCGTGAATGTGGACTTACAGCTGGGCTCTTCACTAATTAACTAGCTGCTGATTTTACTGCAAACCTAACCTGCGCCAAATCAAACCAAGTTAAGGGAGCTGTGACTTTTTGCTGAACATTAGTAAAGGTGGACACCATTATATATTTTGTTCATTTTCAGAAACCTTGACCTTACTAACAGTATGACATCGTTGACAAGCTTAGGTATGAGACTGCAAACTATCATTCAAGTGTTTTTTTTCTTTTATTTAAATTAACAGTTATCTTTCACTCTATAATTATCACTCTTTTTTCCAGTTCTCCAACAGTATGACAGGACTATTTCACTGGAGTTACTATTGCTTTTCTGAAGAAGTGAGTTTCCAGTTTAACATATCAATTGTGATGCCATAAAAATTATCAGGAGGAGGGCTTAAATTTGTTTAAATATTAAACCAGAAGGAAATGGAAAAGTCTGTTTGTTTAACATTGCACTGAAGACTTAAAAAGGCTTATGTCAGTCCTATTCATCTTAGTTTCAATTTCATAATAGCATTTTATTGTTGTGGCCTATGTTTTTATTTTGTATGGATGACACAGATGATGAATTAATCTTTGCCAGATAAAGTTGTTTTATGAGCTATGTAACAGCTTATAGGAACTCTATACATTTCAGGGCAGTGGACTTGGGGATTGGTAACTATCATCGCTCTGTGATGCTCTTTTTGTTGGTTTTTATTCTGTTGTGACCTACTGTTGTTCTTGGTGCACAAAAAGTAAAATTGCACTAAAATAAAATGTATACAGAAATTAGCATAAAGGTGCTTCAGTTTCTGAAATCTCCAGCTTTAAGTGCTTAAAGAAAAGTGTCACAAAGGCATAAAAATTATTTACTAAATTATTTTCTGTCATTATGCCATTGCAGCAGTTTTCATAAAGTGTGTTGTCAACTCTACATCATAAAGTAATAGCTTATTTATTCATTTGTACCAGTGCCCAGGGCCTCAGTGCTCTGAGCATCACTGAGGTCTGTCTAGGACTGACCTGACGCTGACTGAAAACTGGATGCCAGTCCGCAGCACAAGTGGCATTCCATGATGCACGGCAGGTTGGTTCTCCACCACAAAGGCACTGACACGCAACATGAGAAAGCATAAGAGAAAAAGGAGTGGTAGCTTTTATCACAGAGCATAGTATACAAACAGTGCTAAGCAAAGAACAATGAGCAAAAAACCTTCTCTTACCTCTTAAGCAGTAACACGAGCAGACTGTTCACCCTTGCCTCTAAAACAGGTTTCTGCACCTTCAAGGGATCTGGATCATATGTCACCTTTTCAGTCAGTTCCCCCAACTTTACTAGGAAGCTCCTCAGTGCCAACAGGCACTCTGCCTCCACAGTAAACCTGCAAGATAGCATGCACACCCAGAAGAATCCGCCACAGGATGAGACATCGCTCTCAGCTACATCAGCATACATCGACTAAGGTGGGACCTCTGCTGCAGGTGACGGCATGCTACACATAAAGCTGCATGAAGCAGCACATAAAGCTGCATGAAGCAGCACAGAAACCTGGACAGGAGACTAGTCATGGAACACCACAATCAAAGACACCTGACAGATTTTTAAAAAATTAGAAGTACACAGAGACATATACACCCAACACTGTTGGATCTATACCTGTCAAAAAAACCAGGAGATTTTTTTTTTTAGATGATTTTGTATCTGGCTTCAGACTGGAATAATCCCAGTGATACTGGTGGGTTACCAGTTTTCTAGCTGGTTGAGACATGTATCCTCTGGTGCACCAATGCAGGCCCTCTGCTGCCGCCTGTGCCATGCTGGCAACTCCTCTTTCACCAGAGCCTTGAGTAGATCCTCAGCTAGGTCAATCAATACAGTCATACCAGACAGCAAGTGCTGTGTAGAAGAGAGATGGACTGTGATCAGGAGACAGCATGCGTGAGAGATGGTCCTCTGAACCACTCTGCTCCTGTCTGTAAAAAAACCCACGGCTGCCACCCTCTGGGCTATTTACAGGGGAATCTGTCACTGTAGCAGCACTTCAAGACCTTTTGCTCACATGTACATTTATTCACCTAGTAGAGGTTTCTCTCCAAAGCAATACAAAACTAAGCATAAACAAGAATGCATTTCACCATAGAGAGCTACAGATGAAGACATGGAAGTACAGTCAATCAGTCAAATACCACTATTTTTGCAGCACATATTATAAAATTAACTGTACATAAAGATGATGACAAGCACCCGTCCATGCTGTGGGTACATTCAACTTACATACATTTAAAATAAAAAACACGTCCCAATAAGCTTCATAACTTTAAAATAAGCTATAAAATATGATACAGTTTTACATTTTATTGAGTTTGCAATAAGGACAAAAGAAAGTGGCCAAAAGCTGACAAATGTTGTATATTATTATGAGAGGAATTAGTCAATCATGGAAACCGATTAGGAGGTTGCCACCAAGTTTGTGATCTAATGCTACTATGAGCTTCTCTACATTGAAACAGACACTTTTTGTTGTATGCATGTCACCTAGGACACAGGTTGCTCATTGACGCAAAAAGGCAGCTTGCTACCTTTCGTGAAGAGTCCAAAGCATTGAGCAGGTCTTGCAGGACTTTCTTCACAGTATCGGTCATGTTCACTGCAGGCAGAAGAGTTTTACATGGTCCTTGTCAAAAATGCTGATCAGTATAGAGTTTGTATAAGTTAGTTATAAACCATAACCACTTTTTTCAAAAGAACTTCCTAAAGCCCTTTAACTGAAAGAACCCTCCTTGTGCACATTCTCAAAATATTTGTTGCAGTAACTTACTGCACTTCTATATTCTGCTAACCAAATGTTGACTTGTAGCTGGTAAAAGTAACCAATTAAACCATCATTGAAAGTCATACTTTTCCCACTGCTTGTTTTAAATTTGAAATGAAATTCGTCTTGTTCATCCTCCAATAACTTCACTCTAGGTCCCATCTCCTGCAGATAAATGCACAACATTTGCAAACAAGTTCAGCTCAAGAAGTATATTAAACAACTTGCATTATACTCAAAAGAACGATAATGAAACAAATGCCATAAGATAAGTCTACAAAGTTAAGTCCAAATCACTACAGTTGCATACACATATAGTAGAACATGCTACAGGAATACTTAGATGAACCTGCAGAAACCCATTTAATATGGTTTACACTGTAAAAATTCCAATTTATACAGCCAAGGCAGTAGACAGTTAGATGATCAATCTCTCAGGAATTACTGAGAATTACTGACAAGTAGTCAAAGCCAAAGGAAAATGGGAGACTATGGGGAAGGAAACAGGCCAAACTTGTGGCTCACCTGTACTTTGCAGCTTAGCTCAGACATCTTCTGGTTGATAACAGTCTCACTGTCTGCCTCGTTGGTATCTGGCTGGACTTGCAGCAGCTGCACCTAAATGGGAGTAGTTTTAATATTTTCCAAACAAATGCTTCCTATTACCTCTTCCCTGTGCCTGAGAAATGAATGGGCTTGAAGGTGAATGCAGACATACAGCATTTTCTTTATACCACACATACTGAAAATTGTGATGGAACCACATCACCTGTCCCAAAATGAATGCATTCTTTTTCCAGTCATGAAATTGTTTATCCTTTGGCCAATGATGTGTCTGTTTAGACTAAACATTCTTCCCTTAAGGAGCCCTACTTCTGTTAACTTTGTGAGAATTAAGCAGATGAACATGAATGGTGCTCAGAGGCTGTAAAACAGAGCAGAGTATCTGGTGTGTGTGGATTATAAGAGCTTCACTTGCTCACCTGTTCAGTCACCAGGGCTGACTGCAGGATTTCTCTCTCTCTGTACAAAAAATACCTGATGATGTGAGCCAGAGCAATGGGGTTCTCCTCATACTTCTGTCATCATCAAAAGAGGACAATGCGTTAGTATAGTAGTCCATGACCTAACAAGATTTCGCTTCCTTTATCATGCCTTTAAAAACCAATGCACAGAGTATTTTTTTTTAAACTTATAGGTAATGTCTATTGGAAAGTATCCTACAAGCGTAACAATTATTTTTCATAATAAATACTGTTAAGAAGCTGGTTGACACTTCTCCTTCAACAATGTCGGGGGTGGATGCTGTTCATTATTCTACAGTTGGTTTTACGTCTGTCTCATAATCAACTTAAAAATCTGCAAAAAGCTAAAAACTACAGATGTCCATTTGTTTATTAACTGAGATTCTATATATTAAAAAACTTGGATATAGCTGCAATATATATTAAAAAAAAAACTTATATTTTAGTATTCTAACTTTAAACAGTATTAAAATTAAATCTGGGAAAAGAGCTATAAATAGGAACTGAAACTGCTTCATGCACTCCCATACTGCCTATTCTGTTTTATTTTGTTTTAATGAGGCATATTGTCTGAGTGTAGAAGAACAGGTCTACTACAAACAGGTTTCACAAATGTTCAATTAATCTGCATCTTCCAAAATGTATAGCATGACAGTTTGCAAAATGAGGGGCCACTGTATATAAAAATAAAAACTTCCATAAGGTACAAACTTCCCCAAAGATTCAAACAACTGGCAAAAATACTCCCCTCATTTAATATAAATACCTCAGTAAAACAAATGCTTTTAATAATAACTTAAAGCCCACAAACTATTAAACCAGTAACTGATAGATTTACTCTTTCATACTGCAATCAGAGAGCTTATTATGTGCTAATCATTTCAACAGGTGCATTTTGTGTGCGTGTGTGTTCCTCCGTTAGAGACCTGGAAGTTCTGTTTGATGTGACGGATGTTGCGCAGCACCAGAAAGGGTGCGCCCTTCTGTAAAAAGCGACTGTGCTGATTGTCCAGATTTGCCAGAAGAATCTGAAACAGAACACTGGCCATGGCGGGGTCACAAGAAGCCCTGTCCCTGAAGTCACAAACCCACAAACACAGGAAATCTGATTACAAGATACTGAAAGCAAATAATTTCAAAAAAGCAGTCATACATAAAGAAATATGAAAAAAATTTCTACTTATATAGTGGAAGAACACAAATTACCTCATAAAAAAGCAAACACACTGGATGTTTTTAAAGAACTTTAACTGAAATAGAAAAACATGGAGCAAACGTATACAAATAAAATATTACATATTTAAGATGTATAAAGGTTCTTATTTGCAGCTCCATGATAGTCTTTGAAGGCACTAGTTTACATGCATGCTCACCAGTCCTGGCTCTCAATCCACAGGGCCAGGTAATGGCGCACGTCCATGGGGAACTCGCCCTGGTTATACAGCTCATCCAGCTTCTCCAGGTACGTAGAGTCAAGTCGCTGCAGCTTCTCCCACTGTGACATACTGCCACACAAATACATAAAAAAGTTTGCAGGCATAGACATGAACCATAGATGTACATTTAAATGCATCAACATATGTATTTCTCCAAAGTGACACACAACTCAGAAAACAAATGATCAATAGATATGCCTGGAAATACCAAAGTCCTGCTCTAACACTGTTTAACCAGAAACGAAGGGTTACAGTTCATAAGGTGTCAGAATCAGCAGATGATGAAAACAGAGTTAAAAGAGCAAACTTAAAATCAGACTCCAGCATCTACGAACATTTCAAGTTTGTTCCTAAACAGCAGTCTGCTAGAAGAACTGAGAGCCTGGAAAATCAGAAAATCCAGAAAACCGCAAAAAAACAAAAATAACATTGTAGTGTGCATTTTTTAATGTATCGTAGCAGTACAACAGAAAACCACTGTGGCCACTGTGTCAACCAAGTTCAGTGTGTAAAACCTGCACATTTTGGTCGCAAAAATATACTACTTGAATAAGAAAGCAACTAGAAAATAGAAAACAGCTGTTTTGACACATTTTTTAATGAGCAACCATCATCGTAACAGTCACACTCGGATCTATTTTCTTGGTGTCTACAATTATGCAGTTAGCATGTATGTATTTTATTATTTGAAAAGTTTCAAGCAATTATGAAATCTTTATTACGAATAAGAGAAAATCTGGATAGAGAAAAAAAAATAAAATTCAGATGCTTAAAAGCCAAGAAAACAAAGTTACAAACCATGTTTAATTTTAATAAATAAATTATTTGAACCACTACAGTGTAAACATTTTGGTGTTAGGTGATTCCTCAGACATCAGAATAATGTATCCTTAGTTCAAAAATGAATGATTTTAAATTAAAAGTGATCTTGTTTTGATAAAAAAAAAAAACAGGAACTCACCAGTGGGTGCCAGGGGCAGTAAAGAAATGATTATTTGTGGGGGGGGGGGGAATAAAAAAAAGTACACAAGGCAATTTTGATTTTTTACATTATTTGATAATATACAACATGTGATATTTTTGTTCCACAGGCCTGAAACAGAAGAATTTTGGTGGTAGGTGTAATTTCTGATATGCACTACTTTTATTACTTATATTCATTGTGCACCAACATGGTGACATATATATGGTTATAACTATAAATATTACTGCTACACAGTGTATTTGGTGGGGGGGGGGTGCAAAGAAAAGGATCTGTGGCCTGTTTCAAATTACTTAGGTACATCCTTCATGACTCCTTAGAAGGATAATGGGTTTTCTAGTATCTTATAAAAAAAAAGTTATATAAACTTAAAACCAACGTTTGATGAAACTTCATCAAGCCAATTACAAATTAACATAACGTCATATTATTGTTTTAATAACAGCAACATCAAACAATTTTACAAATAAATGCCAGCATGAAGTGACACACACTGCTTGAGCCAAGAAGTCTTCCCCACAAGTGACCATTTTTCATGGATAAGGGACATTTTTGAATTAATATTAAAATATATAACGTATTGGGGTTGTGAGAACAAAGAAAGTTGTTTGTTTACGTTATTAACTCCTCTGCATCAGGCAATAGCTACATTTGCAGCCCATTCGAGGAGACTAGAAAGAAAGTCTCGCGCACACAGGGCGGGAGAGGGAGGAAAAGGTTCGTTTTTATGGTAAATGTCGCCTACGCCCTCTTCAAAGTGAAACGCTGTAAAAACTGATTACAGAACGAAAATTTTGAAGAAACCGGTATGCCGGCGCGGCGCAACAAGATATGCGATATGTCACTTGTCACTATACTGAACGTTTATTTCTGAACGTACACAGGTAGTAATGGAAGCTCACCTGAACTGTCATTCAGGGTTCGGCCAACCGCGTCAGTGACTTTTCCTCCAGTTCCCGCTGTCAACGCGTGCGCGTGTGTGTGTACGCTGGCAGGATCGCAGAGCACGAAATTGTCTGTATGCCTGTTATATACAAGTGCAGCCTATTCAAGAAAAAAAAAAACTGTTGTTTGAGTCACCACTAACAACAACTCTAGGCGTTAGACAGCTGCGCCTACCGGTCACCTCGGATCATTTCCGTTAAACCGCGATTATTTGCGGCAATATCCAGCTAGATGGATCTGATTGGCTATTTTTAATCATTTCCGTCCTCGCGGACCATACTTCCCGCGACTACAGTGTGGTGCCATGACCGAAGAACAGTAACACATGCATATTAAACGTTTTAAATATTTACCTGTGTCATATTTGTAACCAAAATGACAGTTATTGGTAACCTTGCTATAGCTTCCGGGTGATGTGTCCGCAGCGCTGTGTTTTCTGAGACCTGCATCTGGGATCAGAGCTTTCACTTTTTTCTTAAGAATCTGGCAGAATATACCTTCAGACTGGCAAGTTGGCCCTTTGCTGATTTCCTACCATTCATTTGAAATTTGTGATATATATTTTCAAAATTTTTTTAATATATATTTTCAACATCAGCAATATCTCCTAGTCCCTTTTATTCACTGCAGAAATTCAAAACTTAATACTGAATCGTTTTCTGATAGCATCTGATATTTACACCAACAAGCCATTAAGAGGAGTACTGGAACTTATTCTTTTCCACTTTGAACACAGTGTGAGTGGATTGCGATGGTCTGGAGTAATGTCCAAGGTCTACAGATTTCATGACATCACAGGTGTACTTAACTTTAATTCACGCTAGATGGGACTGTTTCCCCCCTTTCTAAATTTGAAGGCTCCACCTATATCCTGAACAGGAGAAGTGTGAACACAATACCTTGTCTTTTGTCATTCAAAGAAAGATCCTCCTTTTCTTTTGATGCAGGTCAGTGGTGAGTTTTCCTTCCAGCCTCCAGCCTTTTTGAACAATGAAAACCCAGTCTGTCATTGTTGAGGTAAATGGACAAGTATCCCACTCTCACTAATCTAGAAGGCACTTGACAACAGTGATGCTGAGATGTGATGGCATGATAGCAGGAGGCCCCATGCCCAAAGGGGTCAAAAATAATTTTCAGCAGTGGATCCTTCTGCTGGAGTGGTCAGTTAAAGAAATTTAATGGAACCCTACTCCAGTTCCACTCAGAGAAACCATGGAAAGTCAAGGGCCCCACCACAAATCTTCCTTCTTGAGTTCAGAACATTCTAATCAAAATTAGACGGAGGGAAAGCAGAGCAGGAGATGAATCACAGTAACATATAGATAACTTTAGATGTTCTGAAGATGATGCAAGTTTAATGTATTTGCCAACACCTACATCAGAGCTGTTGAGTAATTCCCAACCCTGGAAACCACCCCACCACCACCGTCATCTGGACAGCTTTAAGCCGAGGTTCAGTTGTCTTCTACAGTGTGCTAAAAAGGTTATCTCCTTCAAAATCTGTAAATAAACCTAAAATCATACAGCCCCGCACATTCCTAATTCAATCATTCTGTGAAGGATTAAAAGCTAAATGCTCACAATACAGAAACTCGTAATGTTTGAGGTGTCATACGTGTGGGATTCCCAACACAGGTTGGTATCTATCAAGATATCATGAACAATACTTCACATGAATGCATTTACAGAGGTAGAATGAAGGAGGCAGACAGAGAAAGGATTTGGCAAAGCCAAAAATCCGTATTCAATGAAATGTAAAAAGAAAAGTTTGAAAGAATCAGCACTTAGGAAGATGAAATAATGGAATACCTTTCTGAAAACAAGCACTTTTAGTTATTTGTAGGGTATCTTCAAAAAAAATCTGTAAGGATGGAGTTTTAATGCAGTTATATTTCTCATCTGTACCAGAAGAAAATGAAATTAAACCCAGAAAAATGACTAACCTATTAGTCCTGTCCTGAAGTAATGTCCCAAGTGTAAGAAAATGACTGTCTTACTAATTGTTTGTGAGTTTGTCTTCTATCAAAACTTTCCAGATAAACACCTCTTGGCAGTATGTTGACATAACAGTGGCATTAGGATTGATGCTAACATCTTTGACGCTTATATGAAATAAAAAATGGCTTCACTTTTAATTAGAGTATGTGACATGTGCAGAAGTAAATGAATGATACTGTCAATCAGGAGGTTTAGTATTATAACAGTGGGCTCTCCTACCTTCTTGTTTCAGTGCTACATCTGTCTTTGCAGATGTCTTGTCTGACTATTTTCCTTACTCTACTAATTTAGTCTTAATACTCAAGATGCCATAAATCACCAGAGATGCTAAATGTCTAATTTAAAAAGAATCTGCAGAGGAACTTCTTTATCCAACATGGCATGTGTAATAGTAAAACAAATATAATTAGATGCATGGATTACTTTTAAACCAACAGCTTGTTACATTTGACATGAAAGAAAGTTTATCGGTGTAGACACTGTATTTTGGTGTCACCCAGAGAAGCCAGAAATGCTCTTCTTGATGTGTTTAAGGGACACACACATATGACTGGCCCATGTTTTAACACACATATCCCATGCAGAAACATAAAGTATTACTTCATTAACCACAACTGAACAATGAATGGCATAAATATTCTCTCAAGCTCTCAAATATTCTCTCAGTAAACATCCTCTCTGTTCCAACTGCAGTGCAAGTTCGTGTTCCTTTGGCTCAGCATATGTGTGTGGAAAGAAAACTAAAATACAATAGATATGCCCACTGTTGAAAATGAAGTCAGCATTAAGATCACAATATGATTATGATCTGGATGGCAGCTGTCTGTTCAGTTCAATTCAATTTATTTTTATAGAGTGCTTCTTCTCACACACTGATTCAGAGCGCTGAACACTGTAGAGTTCAAACAGCAATAAGAACAGACCCGTGTCATCCGTCATATATGTACGCTGTGGGAGTTTTATCAATCCCACTCTCTCGCTATCGCTGTACAATGAAGGGGAGGAAATGAATGGCTTCCTATCAACAGGATATCAGATCCTATTGTATTATCACTGGCACAGAAAGACACGCATAAACATACAGAAACACGGAGACACATGCGTAGACCAAGAAGCAAGGATCCAATGAAAATAAAATTTAATGTGAAATCAGATTGGCCTGTGATTGTCATTTCCTCTGAATTACCAGCTGGAAGATGTAATCTGCAGACTGGGTGGAGGGTGCAGCAATATTGCTGATAGAGAATTGGAACTTAATGGTGTAATGCATTTTGTTTATCATGTCGCGAGTGACGTGTTATTAAACTGAATGTTGCCTTTTATTCTGGGTTCAATTTTAAAATAACTATCAGGTGTGTAATTTACATATAACAAAACTAATATCTTAACACAGAATTGCTGTTTCTTATCCCTCATACATTAGAAAAAAAGATGTTTTTGCCTGAAAAGTTCGCACTGAACTCAGATTATCTGGAGGTTGGCAGTTGTCCACGTTCTTGTTCATTGAGGTTTTTGGCATCTTTATATTAGACCTTTCAAATATCTATGCCATGTTTAAGGAGAAACCAGTTATAACATACACGGTTCAGCATATGGTTCAGAGAGAAATGCGTGTTCAGATTGTACTTCAGTTCCTGTTCAGTTCATAGTCTACATTATGTAACATATCACATTCACTTGTCTTTGGCCACATCTGAGCTTTTATGAGAGCAATTAACAGTGGTTATCAGAAAGGGGGGGCATCAGAGGTAATTGGCCATTAGTGCCTCCAAAGAAATAAGCTATTTATATCTAATGGTTCAAGGAACTGAAAATGATGCATATTGTTCTTATTAGACTTTTGCATGCTCACCAGAATGTCATGCTGACAAAATGTGAGGACGACCCTGATTTTTACAACAATGCACAAATATCTTGCTAAATGTGCTGTTGTGTAAAGTCACAGCTCGGCAAGGTCATACGTCGTCATGACTCCTACAAACGGACTCTAATCATTCATCTGTTGTCCGATTGTAAAAATTCAGATGAAACTATTTTCTCTTGAGCCACCTGTTTTTCAGCCTACAGATCTGAAGTAAGTGTGTTTTAGGTGAGTGGACATCAACTTCTGCTTCAGCATAAGAGGAGATTTCAAGACAGTCAGTGGATTATTTAGCAGAACTACAGGAACAAACAAACATCTGAATACTTATAAGTTACAGTGGCATTAGCAGAAAAACACATTCTCTTTCTTTCCACAAACATTCACACACATTCACATAGTGAATACAAATGTCAAAGGAGTTTCAAGTAGTCAATGCTTAATGCAACCGGAACCATTTTGATCCTTTTTAGCTCTTTGCTGTTTCCAAATGTGAACCCCTTCATGCAGCAAATCTCCACTTAGATATTTTCCATTATTAATACAGCCAGGATGCAGTTGGAGGCTGGGGGTCTTGCAGCTGATGTCAGCTGAGTTGACTGGCACACCAGCTCTCTGGATCATGGCAGCTGCATAAAATCAAGTCAAGCAATTTAGTCACAGCTATGGTTCACTACAGAAACAAGTACAGCTCTAATAAATGATTAATTGGTCCATATTTCTTTTGTCTGGACTTCTAAGAACTTTTTACTAAGGAGACATGCAATATCAGATGTCAGGGACTTCTGAGTATCAGACTACTTGTGGTCCATAAACATTGTAAGAAGTGGTTCAGAAAGCAGGCTGCACCAGTCAGTGAGGGTTATTATTAGCCGGAGTTTGAGGAGAGTGTATTTCAGTTTTGTAATGTTCCAGGGCAGATCACACTCCTGTTGTAAAGAAACGTCGAGAAACAACTATCATAAACTATTTTGCATTTCTTTTCATATTTCACCTTTGTTCACTTTGTACAACTACTATGTTAAGATGGTGCATTGCAATTTTTAATGTGAGCATATTAAACTCATTTGGTAGTTATGACAGAATTCAGTGGATGAACCGAGTTAAACAGCTGATTATCAGGAAGTGTGAGTATCGGTATAAAAGTATAATTTTGCCAAGAACGAAGACACGTTAATGTTCACTACGTTACAGCAGTGTTACTGTAGTACATAGTGCAATATACAGTGCTGTAGTAAAAAATATTCTGCTTATGTTATGCCGTTGATTTTTCTGACTTCTGCCAAATCCAAACACATCCTGCACCATATAGTCTGAAAAATCAAGGATGGACTCTATAAAACATGCAACTCGGTAGACCAATGTATAAAACTAATGTCAGACGTAAATAAAATAAAATAATTAACAGCACTCAAAAGACACCACTTGGGGCAAATATGTAAGCAGGCTAAAGGAGTAAATGTTTACCTTTCTGTCATACAATGTAGTCTGGTAGAACCAGTACAACAGTTATTGTTTTTTTTTCATACAAACGACTTATTTTCCAGTACAATGACTTCCTTTTCCATTACATGCTGATTTTACCTCTACAATGTATTCGCTGTCTAATATATCTTTCAATCTGCAAAGCTGCAGACACAGGTCTTCTTTCACAAAAAAGCAGCTATTGTATATTCNTCATACAAACGACTTATTTTCCAGTACAATGACTTCCTTTTCCATTACATGCTGATTTTACCTCTACAATGTATTCACTGTCTAATATATCTTTCAATCTGCAAAGCTGCAGACACAGGTCTTCTTTCACAAAAAAGCAGCTATTGTATATTCACCTGTGTATGAGACTGGAAATCTGTTTGTAGCTCAATTTTTTTGTAATTTCACCCAATGCATCAAAATCAATAGAAACTTAATAATATGGTTAAGTTAAATCACACTTAGGGTCCCACTTTCCCTCCCACCTTCCTCCACAGGTGAGATTTTAATCTGTCAGAGTGCATTATTCTGTCTAATGCTAGAAAGCAGAAATGCAAATAATTTTTTCTATGCAACAAAGAAGCTTTAAAAAGTAAGAAAGTGCAGTTAAAAATAATCGAAACTGGGAAATGTGCATATCTTCAAAAAAATCTCAACTCGAATGATGGTCACATGAAACGCAAGAGTATTTCTGTCCTTTGCATATAATCTAACCAGTAAACCTGAGCAATGGAAAAAATACCTCAAAACTCATATATGGATGAAAGCAATCCAGGCGTGGTGACCACACATTTGGATCGACTGACAGTATTAGCACTAAACTTCCTGGTATAATATCCCTAAGTATCTGCTATCAGTGTGACACCTAAACAGGCAAATTGAGTCATAAAATGGATATTTACCAAAATAAACATCAAGTGTTTGGTTTACACACATACATGCTTAGGCACACAAATGGGCAATGGAATTTTCGAAAAATGCGAAATTTCTGACTCTTACTAGAATTTTCCTTTTTTGTGCCCTGCCAATCAGAGAGCCATTAGTGTGCCATCCCTGTCAGAAAGCATCAGGTCTCCTAGCTTCAGTCGCTGCTTGATACCTAGTGGGGTGAGCAGCCTCACGGGGGCTTAATGTCAAACAGCTGGCCCTCCTCACAGCATGGCAGCTTCTCTGCCTCCAGCCCTACTGCCAGCTCTATAAAGTGACACACAGGACTCCATAAATGAAGCTGGCCTGCAAATGAAAATTAAATTTCGTTGCCTTGCAATAAGTTTGTAGCATGTTTTTCCTACTTTGGCTGGGTTTATACCATGTTATTCACAAGGGTTGTTAAAACAATAACATTTAAAAAACACATTGACACTATTGTTAAGATATTACATCAATTAGTTGCAGTTATATTACACACATACCGATATATCTATTTCACAATTATTCCTGTAGTATTTTTACTTCAGCCGCGGGAAAAAAATGCTGCAATTAAAATTAAAATTTATGATTCCTTTCACTCCAGTTTTATGCTCATTTCAGCACTTGCATACAGAAATCACAAAAGCTCTTTGAGGTAAACAAATGTAGCTATTGTTATAAATTTTACTGAGGCTACACAAAAAATAAGGAAAATGATCAATATAATGTACCAATGTTCCCAAACCGGTTAACTTTAAAAAACTTTTAGAATCATCTGTTTTCACTAAAATAAAATGCGTGCATGATGCATTGCTGCTGAATACAGAAATGTTAAATGATCCAATAAATGATAGTGGAGACTGTTAAAACAAAATTTTGAGATGGGAAGTATTACGCCAAACCCCAGGCCATGCCCATTTATCAATCTTGCATACATATATAAATGCCCACCAACTTCTGCCCTCACGGATGCAGTTTTTCACAAACCCACCACCACCACCCCACCTGAATCTCGTGTTCAGTGTGTCTGAGTCAGAGGACTCAACCACTTTGCTTGACCACAAGTGCGGTTCCTCCAGCGGATACTAAGCTCCAGTGGAATGTACACCAAACATCAGCCCAACCACACGGCCAGTCTAATCCCTCTAACTCCTGAAATGGGGGTCACCACCCTGGCAAAGCAGAACATATTTATTTAATTGATGAACATGAGAAGGATTTTGGTTAACCCATTTAAACTATATTATTAAAGTCTGTTAGAGTCTGCGAGCCCCTGTAGAATTAACTTTAACAGGATCTCACATTTTGTATCATGTGATGCAAGGATATGTCAGCAAGAGTTTTAAGTTCTATTGTGGCATTTAAACTTATGCCACATTTACTCAGTGTGGCATAAATGTAAGCCGTGCAACCGACCGTATGTGGGATACAGATATCATGATATTTAACCAATAACTTTTGTTAATCAATCCGCTGTCTTCTGCCGGTTTTTGCTTAGCAATAATTTAAATGTGCGGGTGCTGTGTGCTCTGTTCCAAGTATCTTTTGTTTATAGTGTACAAGCTTTAGGTGCGCTTAGGGTCTTGGTAGGATTTCACCTGGGTTAGTAAAGCCTGACTGTGCTCTCTTGTTACTAATAGAATCGTCAACATTTCTAAATTCCAATCTGTACAACTGCTACAGTTACAAGTTATTATCTGAAATGATTTGCCATGTTCTCTCAGGAAAAAAAATGACTATTATTTTGAAGAATGAAACTTTGTGGAAAAAACTTAAGGATACCCATGGACAATTTCAAGAAGTTACAGCCAGAATTGTAGAAGAGTGCTGGGAGTCCAGGAAGCCATAAAGAGTTTGTAGAAAAAAGCTAAGAGCTGAGATTTAATTTGAGCTGAGATTTATCTTTCTCCTCTGTAACACTGCCTCACTTTAAAAGCAACCTCATTCCTCTTCTAAATCTTTCAGCACAAACTACTTTTGTTACACAACTACTTTTTTGTGTATTTGACTAATACAAAGTGAAAAAAAATTCCAAAAAAGTAATAATCAGCAACTGTTATACAAAACGTGCAATGTTTTGTGCCCGAATCCTTCCATTTTCACATTTAGCTGCATTTTACAAACTGCCTTGCTTCTGTCCGGGTTTGCATAAGATCAGATAACAGATTTCGCTGTCATAATATGGCCTGACTTTGGCGGACATATCAGTATAATACAGAAAAGTAAAAATGGCTCATGTGCTGGAAAAAGATCAGATGAAGCTCAGTAGAACCTAAACGAAGAGACACTGATTTCTACTTCTCAGGCAAAAAGACAGAAAGAAAACAATAGAAGGGCCTCCTGTCATCACAGCCTGCTATTTCCCGCTTTTGTGTGACAAGCAGTAAATACAGATTGTCAGTAGAAGTATCATTTGCATCTTCTAATGAATCCGTGGAGAGCCCAGAAAAGAACAGAGTGGTCTTTTCACCTCATCCTTGGCTTGATGGTCAAAAGACAGAATCTTTGAAACATTACAAATAAAAAATCATGCCAAACACATTTGTGCTACAAACCACCTATGTATCCTTATTTAATGAGATTTTACAACTTTATAAAGAAGGTGTAAGCCACAGTATGAATGACGACATCCTCCGGGGCACTGTGTGTTGATTTTTATGTGAGAAACAAAAAAAAAAGACCTTGTTCTTCCACAGTTAAGAGTCTATGGAACTCACTGTGTGAAAGGTGCAGTTTTGATACCCATTAACCTTTAGATCAATTAATTCAATTATAGACATGTACGTCTGAGGTTTCACATCACTGGGAGAACTGGGCTTCTCCTTCTGTTGTTTATTTTTGGCTGCAATGTGTCCCCTTTGGTGCACACAGACCTGGGGAGGCCAGTAGTACAGGAAGTGTGGGTGTCTTAGAGTCAGCTGGTAGACAGTCTTGTCACTTCTCTTCACACACTCTCCCCCATACAGTCCTCCCTCCTCACTGGGCCTCAAGGCTATGTCAGACACTGAACGAAAGCTGCACTCCTTCACCCTATCTATCTCCGTCACCTCCTTAGCACCTAATGATCAGACAGCCCTTTTCCCCAGAGAAGCCACAGACCAGTCAACACATTAGTTATTTCATACAATATTGAGAATCACCCAGTCACTTAACCTGGAGAATCTTGGACTCTCACACATAAAATCGCATTTCAACTCCATGTCGTTCCAGCAGTAAATTCATCTCCATGTAAATGAATGCCTGGAGCAGCAACTAATTTGTCTTACTTAACCACTAGACTACAGCTGATTGCATATTACCAGGAATAGATGCATAATTGTATGCATTTTTCTATTTCTAAGCAGACTAGGACATGTGTCCTCTGAAACACTGTGTTTCAATGGTCAAAACCATAGAAGATTCCTCACCTTGCTGTAGCAGCAGCTCACATTGCTCACTATTTCAATTTATCTCTGATGTGAGGCCCCTCCTTGTCAGACACAGTTTGCAACCTACAAAACCCATTCTGAACAGCCTCTTTATTTTACAGGTCCTTTCTACTTTGCTTATATGCCTACTTCTGGCTTCTCTCAGACCTGCAAACCTTGAGGCTCTTCACTGTTCTGTCTCCCTCCTTGAAAAGCCTGCTCAGGGGGGACAGAGGAGGTGAACAGGGGGTCACTCCAACTCCTTTCCCGTTGTGAAGTGTTGCCTATGCGTGTCCTTAAACTGTGGGCCTTCGCTTGCCAATTAAAAAAAACTGTATTGTTTGTCCCTATAGTCCATCATCAGTGGGGGACAAGCACAATGACATCCCATATCCAAGATGTTACCTTGATACCACAAATGTAAGCTGAAAACGTTGTCCTTAGTAGCACTATACTTTCATTCCTGTATATGTTTTAAATCAAGGCCGCTTTCTATTCGGTGCACAACTTGTCACAGCTAGATAAAGCATTAATAGACTAAGAAAGAGGCATTCAAGAACTACTGCTCTTTAATTCCTTTATCCTTCTGTAGGAATCTTCTTTTGATAATTGAAGAAAAGTGTAATAATATGTGCCATCATTCAGATACAGATGAATCTTCTACCACTTCTGAACTTTATTGGTATCACGGAAAAGGCTCCCCCCCCCAGAGGACAGCACAACATTGTCTATTCAATAAGTGTATGACTAATCCAGCATTATTTAAAGTACATAAAGTTTTCTGTCTATTTTTCATGCAGCTTATATGAGTTGTGCTGGGGAAATGAATACTTTAAGTTTCATACTTTCATCCTCAAATTAATGTTAAAACCTTGGACCTGTGACGCCGTTGGCAGGAAGCAGACGTGTGCAGGCGCGAGTTAGCAAATGAGGTTTATTGTTGAGGGAAGTTCCAGAATAGTGGTCAGTACACAGGCGAGGGTCGAATACCGGAAAGGCTAACGGGAGAAATGCTCGGTATGCTCAGCAATAACATGGGCAATACTTTACACCCGCGTGTCGGGCTACACAGGTTTTATACCTTGTTTGGGGAAACAAGGAGCAGGTACTGGCAATTGTGGAGCCGGGGGGAACGGCAGGCAGAGCAGGGGGTGTGACAGGACCCTTGACTCACAATTACTACTCCATTTTCTAATATACATCTTTAAACAACATTAGAAATAATTATACAACAAAATACTCTCCATAATGGTAAATTCCCTAGTTGTATAAATGTATGTCCCAGACTACACTGAACAGGAAAATGACTCTTCACAAAAGACTGCCAACACAAATATAGCATCGAGTGACACATAAAACACTTGGCCTTGAAATATTTCCTTGTCCAGGATGTACTCTTCCTTGTGCCCTATGCTTTCAGGATGCACTCTGGCACACTCAAGCCTGCTCTTAAGAAGCTTTTTGTATAATGTATTAGTAGATGGAAAAAATACTACAAAGCAATGTGTAATATATTTGTACAATTTTGTTTAGTAGAATTATCATTCAGCAAGCTTGTGGCATCCTGCTCCCCAGACTGTCGTACCTGGTGACAGGTCATGAAGCACCTGGTGCGGCCATTTCATCAATCAAAAAGGACATTATAAAAGACAGGATTTTCAGAGGAGTCTGAAGTTTCTTAAAGAAATTTAGAGCTTTCAAAAAAAAAAAAAAAATTAGACGCTGAGAGCTGTTCTTGGTGATAATGTTGCAACATAACCTTAACTTTGGTTGCTCTGAGAATAGTTGTTTGGCAGTAACAACCACTGTACTGTTTCTAAAAATAAGAGCAGTCAGAATTTGTAAAATCTGTTCATTAATCTGTTTAGTAATAGGATACAATATTATTGACTCTGGCTGGGAGATTTGGTGTATTGCAGCTGGACACATAGGACTGTTACACCCCCACTACTGGCTCCTGTCTAGGGCAGTGGATTGGGAGCATAAACAAGCAGCCCACACAAAAATAGTGAAATAGATGGTTTATAATTTGTTCAGTGTATGATACAATATACAAGTGTATACAAACAAAGGTGCTAACCAGGATAGAGAACTTGGACAGTGCCTAAGCAAAGAAAGAAACAAAAGTTTCCACTAACCTGATCTGTATTTTCAGTATTACCTATTCCTAACGTAGTGAAACAAAATAAGTATCTACCTCACTACGCTAGTCTAAACTAACACAGAAAATACAGGGGTCGGCACCCGCCCACTTACCTAATGTGTGTAAACAGTACGTACGACCCTACGTGAAGTACAATGTAGGTGCGCCCACATACTACCCTGTTCTCAATCCAAGCCAACAACCCAGTGAACAACGTGACATCAAGTGCGTGACTATTTACACTGTTGACTAAACAAAATCCACTATCCAAAACCAGAATCCTTATTAAGTGGGAGACAGGGGAAAAACAGAAAAACAACCGCCAAACAGCAGGAGCAACACAGACACGTAACACGCCCACCCCAAAGAGCAAAGCTGTTTGCAAAAAAAATAAATAAATTTGAAAGCACCATTCATAGCAAAGGTTTAGAGAAGTCTGGTGCAGCAAGCACTGGGGACGCACATAGGAGAGCCTTAACATTGTCAAAAGCATGCTGACTCTCCGGTGTCCACACAAAAGCGTTTGCTGGGCTCAACAAGGAAGTGAGAGGAGTTACAACTGAGGGGAAAAAAAAAAAAAAAAAAAAGGTACAAAACCCTCAATAACCAACCACACCTAAAAATCTTTGCAACTCACATGGCATTTCCTCAGAGGTATTTGGTTCCATAGGGCTGTCCACAACCTCCAGGACTGGAGTGAGGTTACCTCCCTCAATGTCATTGCCAAGAATGAAAACTGTGTGACTCTTTGCCTGTGGAAGGCAAACGCCCACTTTGAATATCCCAGTAACTAAACTGGAGTTGAACGATATATAATGAAGTGGAACTTTAACATAGTGCATGGCAATGCCTTTACATATCACATGCGACCCACAAAAGGATTTCCCAGAGAATGGAAGTACATTAGATAAAATAAGAGACTGAGCAGCACCTGTGTCCCGTAAGACTTTCACAGGAACTGGTTCAGAACCCCTAACTGAAACATAGCCTTCCTGTACCCTGTTCTCAATCCAAGCCAACAACCCAGTGAACAACATGACATCAAGTGCGTGACTATTTACACTGTTGACTAGACAAAATCCACTATCCAAAACCAGAATCCTTAAGCCAATACAAAGTCAAACCAGAAGTCACACGTAACAATATAACAGCCAAATACACGTAGCAAACAGCAAACAAACAAGTGAGCCAAAAAGCCAGCTTTGGGGGTGTCGCGGTGCTGCTTATCAAGGGGAAAGCCCGCCCCCAGGTCATCGGTTGGCACATTCTGATAGGTTGATTGTTGATGAATGACGGATGGAGCAAACCACCTGTGACACAGAACAGAAGAGAGACAGGGGAAAAACAGAAAAACAACCGCCAAACAGCAGGAGCAACACAGACACGTAACAGGACACATAACATAAGTCACTGATAAAACACATAACAATAAATAAATAATGGAAGCAAAACAAAAAAAAACTAAATAAATAACCAATAAATAACAGTTGTTATTATCCACTAGTAATCAATATCATGACGAATTTTCAACTGAGGTGAAAAAATTAATGTGAATTTTGAAATTACCAAGCATGTGACAAATAGAAGAAAAACTGTCTGAATGAACTTATATTCTCATCACTAATCTGCATTCAGTTAATTTAATGTTTCAGTGCAATCAGTGAAATCAGATTCTTTTAGCCTGATTTTTTCCACGCTGTCATAAAGGGAAATTAAATTCACAATTAATTGTTAAACTTTTACCATAAAATCACTGCTGATTGCTGGTATGGCCTCTGAAGGAAAGAACGACTGTAATAACTGACAAAAAAAGAATGTGATCAGCTGTAGTTCTCTGTGATTTTCTTTTATTTAAGGCATTTTCTTTTGTTTAGTGTTAATATGACTGCTGACAGTAGGTGATCTTAACACCACTGACTGCAGAATGTGTATTGAAGTTTTAGGATCACATAGATTTAAACATATAGACATAGGAAAGGTGTATGGTGGCATACTAAATGAGAAAAAGGAAGTTAAATCCAAGAATGCATTTTTTCTTCATTGCAGCCATGATTGGAAAATGAGGGTACAGTAACTAATGACAACGCAGTCCTATATATTTTTCTTAGGGAAAAATGTCGTGCATGGTTGCTCAATCACTACATGGGACATATGTGGAGCTGGAGCATTGATCTTGAATACAATAAGCCCATTTAAAAAATAAATAAATTCAAGCTGAAAAAAAATCTATCCATTTGAAAATGTCCATTTATTGAAAAGATGGGAAATAAAAGAGAAGGAAAGACACAGAAGCAAGGAAAACACACACCTGGTCACATATGTATGTGGAAATGGGTGAGAAGTGTCCTGCATCTGAATTCATTAATGAAAAAACAAACTAGACAAATTTTTTGCAAAAAATATCAGGTGAATATCAAAAATCAGGTGAAAACGTGTGGCTAGTGTGAGAATAAGAACTCATAGCTGTTACAAAGGAGTAAAACTGCAAAATTGTATATAATTCTTCAGAGTACTATTATTAATATTTTTTGATCTCTCTGAATACCTAAAAAGTTCTCATACCACTGAGGTGACTGACAGACATGTTTGTGGTAACCAAAATAGTCCTACTATCAGTTTCTATCTTTCACGTGATATCTGGAATGTCAAAGCTTGTCCACTAATAAACATATAACTCTATATGTCTATATACATCTGCTGACGTCTTCCTTTGTTTGGGCATGCTGCATACTTTGCTCTCTCCCAACACATTATATACATTGACACTAAACTAAATGTACAAATAAAAATACTATTGTTTTGCAATTGCTCCTTCCAAATATGCTTTTACAATGCCACTGATGATTGAAAATTTTCTTATATAAGTCAGAATCAAACACCAAATATGTAAGGAACCATAGCAAATGGTGTTAAATTGATGTAGCGGTCAGGGTAGGAGACAAATTATTCAGATAGAGATGAGTTTTAACACCCTTATTATGCTGGGAAGTATTCAGTAGTTCTAAGGGAGAGAGGGTGCTTGTTCAACACACATTAAGGCAAAAACTGAGAACCAACAGGCTTTCAGTGTTGCACCCCTTGTGAGGTGGGTCTATATGTGGACAAAATCACACCTACATAACTACAGAAACAGTTGGACCGACTGCAACACAAACAGCAACGCTAACAGCAACGCTAACTGGCTATCAGGATACAGTAATAAAAAATAGTGAGACTTAAATACAGATTAGAATTTACTGACTGAAAGACAGTCTATTAGCTGGTTGACTACTGAATACATAACTGGCCCTACAATTAAAGACGTTACTGCCAAATTTGAAGATACAGTATAATTCAGCATCCTTTTAGAGAATTGCTGTTCAACCATTTAAAGAGGAGGAGCCTCCTTCAAATGCCTTTTAGCGGATCCAGTAAACTTTATTGAATAAGTTATAATCTCATCATGTTCATGTATAAACCCCATGCAAGACAACTCCATCTTTTCTCTGTGTGCATCTCTGCTACAGGTTTTCTTTGCAAATAAAGACCATGTGAACACATCCCAGGGTCCTTCACTGGTGGGCCCCAGGATATGACTTCATGATGAATATCATAAATGATGCAGAAAAGGAGTTAATTAACCCCCCGCCCCACCCACGCAACTGTTAGATCTGTAAGCCCTCCAACCCCCTCCACAGTTCCATGGGTAGCCTCCAAATACAGGTATAGGGAAATATGGATCGTCACATGAAATCATTAATAAAGCATTGGAATTAAAACTTGTTAACCTTTCGCAGAATGTGCTCTCTGAGCCCTCTAAGTGCCCTGTGCGTCTGCACATGTCCTCTCCTGTCACACATCCACCCCACGAGAGAACAGTCATTTGAGTCTTCTAGTATTCCCTTTGCAGAAAGACCGAGAACTGAGATCAAAGTAAGTAAGATAATATTTATACACATTGACATAATCAACCTCTATATCATAAAGCTGACTTGATCCTTATGGTAACTAAACATATTAGTGCAGGTTTGCATTATTCTGCACAAGCTGCAGATATCATCAAAGACATAATTTTTCAATATTTTGTTTTGAACAATATTTTTGCAACCCACTGTATTCCTTCCAAGAGTTTTCTCATTCTTTCACTCGTTTCTCAACTGAAATGCTCAAAAAGGACATACCTGGCAACAGGTAGTTCTGTCACTAGCATGTAGTGCAGTTATCTTGTTTTGTGAAAGCTGCTGGTCCAAATCTTACTACTGCTATAGCTCCTTTGGTCAACGCACTTCTACTAAGCCAATAAAAATACTCTGCTATATACAGTACTGTGCAAAAGTCTTAGGCATGGAACTTCAATGTCTGTTGAGAAGTACAGGTAGATTCTTATCTACCATCAGGGAGGTTTCTGGTTGGTCCCAAATTCATTCTGCAGCCTGAGAATGACCTCAAACACCCAATCTCAGTCATACACAACTATCTTCAGTAAAAAGAAGGAATCCTGCAACAGATGCTATGGTCCCCACAGAGCCCTGATCTCAACATGATCAAGTCAGTCCGGGAGGACATGCAGAGACAGTCAAAGTCTGCAGAAGAACTGTGGCCAGTTCCTCAAAATGTTTGGAAGAACCTATCAACCTCTACCTTAAACTGCATGCAAGTTCGCATGATCTGATGCTGTTTTAAAGGCAAAGGGTGGTCCCACCAAATATTGATCTGATTGAGGTTTTTTTTGTCTACTGCACTTTTTAGAAGGTTTATTGATTAATAAGTATTCATGGCATTTTTTTTGGAACCATCCTCCCTTTATAGCATCTTTCTCACAGGTGCCTAAGACTTTTGCACAGTACTGTAAATGGATAAATCACTGTAAAACCAATCATCTAAATGTAAGTGAGCCCTGTATAAAAAAAGTACCTTAACACTTTTTGGTTGCATGCCTATAAATGTTTGTAGGCTAAAAGCAAACTCCAGCCTTATGAAGCCATTTGCCAGTTTAAACTTTGGTGGACATTGTTTTAAATGTTGTTCACCAACTTAATTATTCCACTACTGTGCTTCATACAATACTGGCGTTCTCTAGGTTCCAAATTCGCTTAAACAGATTACTCGGTATCTCAATACCACATAAGATCCTTTACACCTCAACTGAAGTAGTCGACACATTCTAATATTGAAAAGAGCTCAACTGAAGCCCAATAAAAGTGATAATTGCACATTTGTGACCAGATTATATTGATGCCTTTATTGCTATGCTCTGCTTGGGGGGGGGTCATTGTTGTAATGAGTTTTAAACTAATAATAAAACAACCTTTAGTTACTACAAGCAGAAAAGGGGCTTATATGGTCTAATTGTCAATTTGTTCAGCATTTAAAACTCTAATTACATTGACTTGATGGAAAAGATTGTTCCAGATGAAAATCACATGGTAGTCTTCCCATAAATGGACTCTAAAAATGTTTGCGTCAACTGGTCTAAAGGATTTCTGCACTTATCAAGTTATTATTAATCTTTGTCTAGTTAATACCGCTGGTCAAGGATATTATTAGATAAAGTAATTAAATTTGCAGCAGTTTATCAAATCAGTAAAAGAGGGTTTTCTTGTTGTAGGCAGGTAACTTGGTCAAGGATACTACTGCAGAACTAGGATTTTAACCCAGAACCATCAGATTGCAAGGAAACAGCCCTAAACACCACTGCACCTGCTGGCCCACTAGTTGCTCATATTCAGCAACTTGGCTCCTGAAAACTTTTAGGTTATTTCTTTCAGTTTGTCTTTCATAAAATGTGACTGAGACATAGAAGAGGATAATCCTCCACAAAGATTGCGGTGTGCGTTTCAACATAAGAAAAGCAATTCACCTAGAAAAATGGCCCCAATGTAGTTGCAACCATGCTTTTGGCTGTTTTATTCAAAATGTTTTTTTTCTTCTTTTTTTCTCTTTCAGATCCATAAATTCCAGTAGTATTCCAGCAGTTTCCAGAAAACATAATTTCAGTGTTCAAGCTCTGCATCTTGTTCCCCAATTTACTCAGTTAAGTAGTGTCCCAACTTGTCATATACTGGGGTACCAAAAACAATACCTGTAGTAGTCAGTGTTGTTATACACGGATCTATTAGTAATAATTACAGAGGATGGGGGTTTCGACTTTCTTGAACATTGGGAGAGTCAGCCCCCAATCTCTATTACACCTCAGTCTCACAAGTGTCAGTACCTTCAAAATATTAAAATACTATGTGACCTAACAATTTTCAAACAATTAGTTTAGCTACAGGTGAAGATGAGGGGGAAACGTAAAATATAAAGAAAAGGTTTGGTTCTCTAATCATCATGCATCAATCTGTCTCATCACAATGATATCAACTATGCATATGCTGGAAATTTCCAGTTGAACATATGAATGCATTGTTTGGCTATTGCAATACCCTCCTAAAAAAGATAAAAGTGTAGCTGTGTGTTACAACTGGTGCTTTCATTATTTGCAAAAAGTCCTGCAGATCATTATTATTGTCTTCGCGGTGGATTATTAGTGCATATTTTTTTGCCAGTTGTGACTAAACAATTTTTTTCCAAAATGTGTAAGTAAAATTCCCAACGACTCTGACAGTGGGAAAGCTGGGACACAGAATTTCACCGTATACAGAACTTGTCACTCACCTGTGGTGACAGGAGGCCCATTTCCTCCTGGGTGTCACGATGTCGTCATGGACATCACGTCTCCGAAGTGCTTCCAGCAGTGACAGAAATGGACTGACCGTTTGAAACCACGCCCCACGTGCGCGTCTCGTTGATGTTACGCGGAGTTTCTTCTATAATTTAACCATCGGCTGGACGAGCATCTCACTGCAGCTCAATGTTCTTCAAGGTCTGAAAAGGCTGGAGGGACCCCGCAGAAAACTGACTGCACCGCAGGTAAAATCAGTGCTCTTCTTTTCCTTAGAATAACTGACAAAATCACTGAACGTCCTGATGCTTTATAACTATTGTCAGTACTTGAAGGTTGTGATGCTTTCGTATAACTATTATCATTGTAAGCAGAAGCGTTGCTTGTACTTCATTTGTGTCTTCTGTTGAATCAAGATAAAGATATTTGCAAGTAACCATTTTAGTAGCTTTTCACTACCTTTTAATTTCATATTTGGTTTATAATGACTTGGTGTCACGGCAAAAATACAGTCGTTCAAATGCCAACTATTTTTAAATAAATAGTTAAATAATTTACTAATAATTATAATGATTGTTAACTAATAATACTAATAATTATTAAATAATAATTAACTAAATAATTTGCATTATTCTGTACACTAGTTTGTACACCGATTTCTGGTTTATTTCGCGTTATTTTTGAGATGCATGAATTTGTATAAAACTTGAGGCTTACTGATCGCCTACGACGGTAACGGAGATGGTGGGTAAATCAGTGGAAGCAAACATCGACATTTTTTGAGCCGTTTCATGCGCTGCTTTCGGGTTTGCATTTTGTACAAAATTGCGATGGCAGCAGACGGGAATTTAGACCAAACCCAGATGGACGGCGCAGAGTGCGAAGGAACTCGAATGGTGTATCTCTGAAACAGATATACAGTACTGTGCAAAAGTCTTAGGCACCTGTGAGAAAGATGCTATAAAGCGAGGATGGTTCCAAAAAAATGCCACGAATACTTATTAATCAATAAACCTTCTAAAAAGTGCAGTAGACAAAAAAAACCTCAATCAGATCAATATTTGGTGGGACCACCCTTTGCCTTTAAAACACCATCAATTCTCTTATGCGAACTTGCATGCAGTTTAAGGTAGATGTTGGTAGGTTCTTCCAAACATTTTGAGGAACCGGCCACAGTTCTTCTGCAGACTTTGACTGTCTCTGCATCTCCTCCCAGACTGACTTGATCATGTTGAGATCAGGGCTCTGTGGGGACCATAGCATCTGTTGCAGGATTCCTTCTTTTTACTGAAGATAGTTGTGTATGACTGAGATTGGGTGTTTGAGGTCATTCTCAGGCTGCAGAATGAATTTGGGACCAACCAGAAACCTCCCTGATGGTAGATAAGAATCTACCTGTACTTCTCAACAGACATTGAAGTTCCATGCCTAAGACTTTTGCACAGTACTGTATATGTTACACACATAATGTACGTGTGTGGCCTTTTATAGATGCACAATACTTGCGTACATGTGCGGGTTTCGTCTGGTTTCTCACGTGCCCTGTCTTCTCTCCTCTAGCCTCCCCGCTGTCCGCTGATCCCCTCCCTGTCAGGCGCATTTTTGCTCCATCTGCACCGGCTGGTTTCCGTCTGTGTCCCGCTCTGAGCCCGGGAGGAGACCATGTGGAACGGGTTGCTGCTGGCTGTTCTGTTTCTCACCGTCACCATCCGATCCTGCGAGTCCAGCTGCGAGGAGCAGCAGCAGCATCACGCCTCACAGCTGCAGGTGAGCAGGAGACAGAATAAGAAGCCAGTTCATTACATCCAGTAACTAATGCAGCGCGCTAACGGTTCATATCCAACATGCAGAACAGTCCGAATTATGCTGCCATTCCTGGCGAACTTGTGAAGCGGTACAAGGACATCGACTATGACAGCTTCGTGGGGCTGATGGGCAGAAGAAGCGCTGGTGAGAGCGGTCCGCCTGGGTTGTGCGACTGGGGCTTTAAGCAGAATAAAGAGTTTAGCGGGTCGTGATTTTTAATTAACCACCCATCTAAATAAATAAACGTGTCGACCCTTTAGATCTTTGCAACGAAGCAAAAATGCGCAGAGAATAATGGTTGTAATAGCGGTGGAGCTGCGCGCTATGGTGTTGGTTCGAATCCGAGTTTGCGCTCGCTCCCCTTATTGGCAACCTAAGGGCAGGCTTCGGAGATGCTGACGGAAAACCTCCCCTGTAATCGCCCTGAGAGGAATTAGATTCGACTGCGCTTAAACCTCCTTTAGTTTAGTATTAGTATGTGTTTATTATATTAGGTAAGATTTTTAAAGCAACTTAGGTGATAAGTACACGGTTGAGGAAGGTGAAGTTCGCAGGTTCGAAAGGCACTCCCTGCTGCACCTGGGCGCTCCCGAGCAAAACGGATTCATTTTGAAGCAAATTGGGTAAATAAGGCAAAGTCTAAGCATCACTTTTGAAAAAGCACAACAATTCGGTTTTAACTGGCATTTTTTTTCCAGGCCCAAATGACTCACCGTCTTCATTTAAAAGTAAGTTAAACAGATATTATTTGCATTGCATTATTAAAATGTTTGCAGGATTTCAGTGGAAGGTGTGACTGTATTATTATATTTGTATGTACACTTGCTCCTGTATGCACACAGGGGACATGCATGATGTCTTTGTGGGACTTATGGGTCGCAGAAGTTCTCAAAGCGGTGAGTGCGGAATACGAAACATTTCTAGGGGTGCGGATAAGCAGTTTTTCACTATTTCACATTTGTGTTTTTGCATTAGGGAAACTGTAGATGTTTTACAGTCGCTTTAACAAAATGGGTTTTTATGTTCTGCTCCAGCAATATTGTGCAGGAATAGAAAAAGTGTAAACTTACCTACATATTGAAACTGCAGGTGTTAAATATTCACTGAATTCTGCTTTAGCGCTCTTCGATGTAGTTACAGTCATGTGCCTTTCTGAAAGTACTGATTTGTACTGAAATTGTAATACATTTTGGGACATTGGAGGGTAAGGGTAGGAGAGGTCTTGTGGTGTGCCCTACAACAGTTGCTTTCCCCAAATCAGTGTTTTCAAGTGGACTATCAGCAGATGAGTACAATGCAATTTGTTCCCCAATACCAGATAATCCTGATTTTTATTATGGAATGGGAGGCAGGAATTCAAGGGTGTGTATTTGCAGATGATTCCCGTCCTTGGAGGAAGGACTATGCTGAGAGGAGACCAGGTATTTTCTTTAACAAGTGCAAAATGAGGTGAGCTGCATGTTTCTGATTGCATGGAGAAACTTCTGCACACCTTCCAAGCCTGGACAGTAGGGCAGTTTGGACAATATTACACAAAACCATAAGAGTCATAGAATGTTTCCTTCCCATACATAGCATAGAAATAAGCTTTTCAAGCCAAAACAGTGGTTCAAGAAAATCCTACTGTGACTTGTAGCTCTACATGGAAACACACTCAAAAGGTTGACTGATGTGCATTTCTCTGTTGCAGGTTTTGCCGAGGAATATAGAATAGACCTCCCCATTTAGCGAATCTGAAATTATTAGTCCTGTCTGGTGTGCTCACTTTTTCTCCCTGATTTTTTCCCTGAAAAATATACAAAATGTGGTACAGAGCATAATGGCTTTGCTTTTACATGTGACAAAGTGGTTGCAGAAAGGTCTCAGATCCAACCTAAAAGATATACAACAACCCTTAAAGAATTCTTCAAAGCAATATTTATATTTTTTTCTTTGATCAGCAGTGGTATTGTAAATAAACAGGAGGTGTTTTATTCATCTCTGTGACATTACAGATTGGCATCGTGTCCTGTCTTGTGTCAGATTTTTTCTTGCACTGATTCTGGACTGTTAGACCACGACTGGTCATTAGTAACAGATGATTATAGAAGCATCCGTTTCACATAAATAGCCCTCATTTTACTATTCCTTCAAAAGAGGATAACAGTTAATGTAGAAAACTAAAGTCATCCTAATTTTCCGTTTCAAACCACACTATACTATAAGGAAACATCACTTTGGGCTTAAAGATATGATGTAATGCAAGCGTAGATGTTTGTACAGTAATTCCCATGGATTGCAGATAAGCCCCTTCATGGTACACTCGTGTTACTCAGACAGCCTCTCTGAACTAAAACTGAAAGCTTCACAAAGAGAATAAGATCGCAGTGGGTGTAAGTCATGAAACTGTTTCGAGTATTTCTGGCTTTCTTTGAATCATTGGAGGGACAAGTAAGCAGCACTCAAGAGTCTTTGAGCAATTTTTCCACAGCATCAGCTTGCTTTTGCTGGGCATGTCACTTTTTTGTTGTGGTAAAAGTGTAAAAATGGAAAATATTTATATTTGTAGTCTGTGCAAGTATGATTTTAGCCAATTCAGCATAATTCAAATTTCCCACCTCTGCATCAAAAATCTGAGCATGGTGTTCTGACAAATCCTTCAGTAATGCATCAGTCGATGCTTGATGTAAAAAAAAAAGGAACTTTATTATAGTTTTTGGTACACAAAATTAAACTGAAAAGAACATCATTTCAATACATATTTGCACATTTATTTTGTCACCTGACTGCTGAAGCACAGACTACTGTTCTGCAGTCCTGTTGCATTTCCATTTATGGCTGTGCTCTGATATGCTACTTAATACATGCTCTGCAGCTTTGACAACCAGTATAAGCTGTCTTCTTCTTTGTTGGCACATGGTGCATTCACCCTGTTTTTTTGGCTCAATCACACCTTAAGTTCTGGTTAATGTGGGCTGGCACCTGTATTTGTCTGCTTAAGCCTGTCTGTACCGGGCGTAGTACATATCTTAGCTTTGTCTTCCCTGTGGAAGATGACTAGGCCCTGTAGAAGACAGGAAGCCTTCGTCGTAAGAATGATTCAATGCACATATTCACGAAATAAAGAAGGATTGACATCTGCTGCAAATTGTCAACCTTTCACACGTTTGATATTAGTCTTAGTACTGTATCCCACTGTTTTGTCCAGCACTCACCCCTCCCTCCAAGTCTGGAAACTAGCATATTAGACAACTCTTCAGTTTGATCAAACAATGGGGTATAAAAATACTTTAACATCGTATCAGTTAGGGATTTTTTGGACAGTCATAAAATTTTGCCACGTATCAATTCCCCATTCTGTATTTGTTACACTTTCAGTTTTTATTTTCCCAATTTTTTTATCGTCTCCATTAGTACCAGCCAAAAAAGTAAAAATGTATTTTGCTGGATTTTCAAGTCTTAATATGGAGAAGCTTCTTTTTAAAGATCACTTCTTCTGTTATTCTTGCTGGCTGGAGCTGTGGGATTAAGTTAATCCTGCCAAAGTTTGACCCATTATCATGTACTGTCCTTTAGATGGACTGGACCACAATAGTTTTCACTAGCTAAAACCAGAAAAGGTGACAAAGAACCTTATTGAACTCTGTTAGATTTCACATTGCGTCTCATCTTTGGACTGTAGATTTGAAAATGATATCAGTGTAGGGCATATTGGTCCATGACCTGCATACTAGTTCTCTTTTCACATTTGTCTAATTATTGACAAAGTCAATAATTAGGTAAGCATGTGGCCAAAAACAGGACAATTCCTGGTCTGAAAAACTTACTGAAGAAAAAAGAAGACTGAAGATTTCTTTGTTCTTTACATACAGAATTTGAGCATTTTCCTGATTGCAGACTAAAAATTCTTTAGCCACAAAAAGAATGAGGATTAATTCCTTCCATTTCTTGAATCAAGTGTCAGCATTTCAAACAAAACAATTTTGAGATGCTTTAATTCCAAAGGGTTGTTACATAAAAGTCTATAGAATTCTTTGAGACCATTGTTTTGTCCTCGTCACGTTGCAGTCAGAACGCAGATGCGTGCAGATGTAAAATGAAGAACTCTGTTTAATGTTAGAGGTTGTTCCAAAGTCATAGCCATAAGACAAGTGTGGGTCAAAACCAGGAATCAGTCCAAAACAAGCGACGAAACACACAACGGTAAAGTACAAACGATATCCGAAAGACAAAGCAGGTTGAGAAAGCCTACAGGTACTTATAGGGCTTAACAAGAGACAGGTGTATGGGACCAACAATTAGGAGAGGCGGAGTCCGGACCAGAGGGCGTGACAGGCCTCATATAATGTTAGGTTAGAAAGTAAGGTCTTAACAACTAACAAGTAGTAACAGCTCGCCACAAAAGATTAATTCATATGGCAACATATTCTTCATTTTCTATTGCACAACATTCAGTTTTTTCACTACCTTTTTGCCAATAGATTTATTATTCTCTTCTACATGTTGATCTGTCCTTCTGAGAATTTTGCCCAGAGAATATTATCATTTAAGCACTTACGTCATTGAAATCTTTAGCAACATTAAATTATCTCAAAAAAAAGATCAAATTTGGTTAATGTAACATTTTGGCATTGCTAACTTGCACCTTGTGTCCAGCTTCTTGCAAAAAGTGCTACTTACTGCTGTGTACAAACCTGCATAAACCTGTTTTTATGTACAATGTAATATCAATGTAAACACCACATTTTCTGTTAATCTTTGTTGACGCAGTAATTTCCTTTACACTCCTGTAAAGCTGCATTTGAACTTTTACAACCATCTTAGTTTTAACCATAGGCCTTTTGAGATGTATGACTTTTACTTTTGCACAGTAGGATTTTCGTAAACAGGAATCCTGTTTGGAAGTCACATCACTGCTTTTGCTACATAGTACAATAAACATGAGGACCCTTATTTACTACAGTCTTAATGCATGACACTTGTTTTAACCATTTCTGTAGACACAGCTTCCAGGGCTGCATACTCAGATCAGGTAAATAAAGCTATTTTAACTGTATTTAGAAGTCAGCCACCAGTGGCACCAGTACTTTTAAAAAAAGATCCTTCAGATAGTTAGAATCTTTTAATAAAGCTAGACACGTGAACACTACAGTTGGCAACCTTATATGCAGGGATTAATAAAAACTTTAATAGAGGTATCATTTGAGATACGAGTCTTTGACTTACAAGATTTCACATATGCAAGTGAACTTTGTGGATATCCTGTACAGAGTTGAGATCAAATATGAGGCTGATTTGTCATGCTGCTGTGGTAGCAGAGGTGTTTGTGCCATCATGTCCATGACATTACACCTTGCAAGCCAGTTTTCAGGATTGTACTAAGAAAACAGGGTGGATATGTCACATGCAACAAATGATGCGCCATAACAGTAGGAATTTTTTTAATACCAGAGGCAAGTGAGAAAAAAATTTTCCCAAGCCTGTCAACTTTTCAGATGAGAGATTTACAGTTTAGTTTTTTTTTTTTTTTTTTACAAATGCAGCTCACAGTACTGGTTGTGCCCCCCTCATTTTATTAAAATACAATTTTAATTCAATGAAAGTCTTAAGTACACTGTTTCGGTGTTATCTAGAACCCTCTTTGAAACACACAAGACACAAAACAACAGAAAAAAACCACGACACATTTCCATATAAACATTAAGTTACAAATCAGAAAGTTACGGAAAAATCCAAAATAACCCCAACACAAAAAAATGACAGCAAGAACCTTAAAAGCATTAAGCGCCAAACAAAATGACTTGTAAAAGACAGCAAGCCCGCGTGCAAGAAAGATTCGGCGCACATATCCACCAAATAGAGGACTGACATCCGCGGCAAAGTGTCAACTCAGAAGCTACTAAGTGTCAGAAGATTTGTCAAGCATTTTTTCCAAAAAAAACCTATATCTGTTCCACCATTTATTCCAGTGACTCACAACGAGAGAAGGAAGTTACTTTTGAATAGGTAAACATTTTCATTTGCTTTGGAAATTAAAGCCGCGTCATCGATTGCTCCGCATCTTCGCCGCGTTCCCTCTAAGTTGAGCTTTACAGTCGCTTTCCTGCGCTCTGCTTTGCAAGACCTGCAGCTTGTTTGCTGAGTAAAACCCGATCGCGCCTTCTTTCAAATCGCTGCTTTTATCAGAAATGGGGAGAGAACACGCCGATATTAAGGACGATGGTTATTAGGTGGAATCCCACGTCTTTTCTGGAGACCTCGCGCAGAACACCGACGGAAATCCTCCAGACCAACCAGGCGACACGGGACACAGTTAAAACTAGACTAATTCAAATAAAGTAATAATGGAGCCAATTTTTAGAGCAAACATAACATTGACAAGAGGAATAAAATTCACTAAAGACTTCTAAACAAACGAGTCAGTACAGCCTCTCTGTACAGCTGCCAGCTACCGGTTGCAGCAGCGTCTGTTACCCTGCAATGTGGAAAATAAAAAAAAATGGAGTGAATAAATTAATAAACGAATAAATAAATGAACAAAAAGCACAAACAAATAAATAAAACACAGCACACAACCTGTGCCCCATCCACGCTGACCGGTGACGTCACCCACCACCTGCCGGACATTCTCTTCTCTTCTCTTCTCTTCTTTTCCCACCGTTGGACCCCTCGCCGTGTTTCCGCAGCAGAACCCCGCACTGTTCCGACCTTTCCACCGCGACCAGTCCCCTGCCCGCTCTGTTACACCTTAAATATAAGGTTCATTTGCAGGTAACTGCACAGAAATTGAAATAGCGTGACTGGCTACACGAAAAATTTGCCCCGAATTGGTGCAGTAATAATTGTCATCGATTAGTAATCGATAAATACATTACCCACAATGCCCTGCTGCGTAACTGGAACTAACATTTCTGAACAAGAAATTTACGAGCTAAGCATTCAGTACGCGGAGGATCTGTCAGTAAGAAGGACATGCCCTCTAACACGTCCACACTTTGATAACGGCGACAGGACGCACCCTTCTTTTGTATTCGAGACAAATCGACATTCGGCACTTGGAGGAAAGTGTGAAAGAATAAGCAGTATTTGAGCAAAGTTAGGAGGAGGAGGACATCCCGCAGTCGGCGCGGTCCTCACCTGTCTAGGCTATGAACGTCGGCGCGAATGTGACCAAAGGTGCACTTTTGTGACAAAACCCACTATGAGGTAAGAGTTAATAATGGACTTCTGACAAGAGAATCGAATATGCACCTGGGTGTAGAAACGGAAAAATAAACCGAGGTGCGAAATATCAAAATTGATTTGTTTTGATAAATCGATTTGAAAAATTAAATATAGCTGCTCTTAAGTTTTTTCCCGCCTATACAGTCCTTAGTTCTGTTAAGTTTTGTTGATTTTTTTTGTGCGGCTTCTTGCCGGCTTTTAAATTCTCTAGTAAAATACTATGAATTGTTGGGTTGCTTGTTACGTAAAAAAAAAGTTAAACGAATAAATGTAAATGCAGGCACCAATTTTCAGCTTAAACCACACTGTTCACAATGAAACAACAGCCGTGTGAATAATATTATGCTGTTTTTTGAGGATACTGAAAGTTGTTCCTGCTACAGTTAAAGGGAAGACATAAGATCAGGTATTGTGTATTTTGGTGACTTTTCCTGGCGCCACACACATTTGAGAAGGCAGTGGAAAAACTGGATCACCTTCCATTATTGGAACAAATCACAAACGCGTATTGTAGAGGCACCTGTTGAGCTCTAAGCAGAAATATACATTTTTACACGCTGGTGTGTCGCAGTTTTGTTGCACGTCGGGACAGGAGATCCTTCTCTGCTCGCCAGGAAGTGGTGATCATTGCTGGTGGACGGAGCTGAGCTGAGCAGAAATACTGAGAACAGGATAAAGATCTCGATTTGGACTTGAGCCCGGCGGACCCTGGGTGTTTTCCTAAAGGCAAGGTGGTGCTATAGAAAGCAATTAATGTAAAACAGGTTTACCCACCCATTGCTAGGAATTATACAAAGTCAAATGGCACACGTCACTACAGTTAAAGTGTTTACGAACATTCTTAACGCAACTAGGTGGAATAGAGATGTGACCTCAAAAAAGACCCTTCCGTTTCTTACACGACCCTTTATTACTTCCCATATGAAGGCCTCAGTAAGTTTCAGGTATTGATCCTTTACAAATTCAGGACCACCACTGGCTCCAGTCCTTAGTTCAGAAGCCACAGTGGAGCAGGACTGTCCTTAAGCACAGCTACAAGAAGCAACCATGTATAAAATCATGACAGGATTATCCCACAAACCAGTGCAGGGTAAAACAGAAGATGAGCAGTGGTTTTGTAAATAAACAGGAGGTGTTTTATTCATCTTTGTGACATTACAGATTGGCATTGTGTCCTGTCTTGTGTCAGATTTTTCCTTGCACTGATTCTGGACTGTTAGACCAGGACTGGTCATTAGTAACAGATGATTATAAAAGTATCCGTTTCACATAAATAGGATGATGGTTATTGGCTCAAATCCCATGTCTTTTTTGGAGCCCTTGTGCAGGACACTGACAGAAAACCTCCAGACCAACCAGGCAACCCAGGACACAGTTAAAAGCCAAACCTTGACTAATTCAAATAAATCAGTAATGAATCCAATTTTCGGAGCAAAATAAAATTGACAAAGGGAATAAAATACAATAAAGACTTCTAAACAATATATAGATATATAGTCCGCAAACCAATGCACAGTATAACAAGCCCCTGTGAAGCACCATGACTTGTGCACATCGGGGAGGCTTTGGCACACATTAAAAGCTTTGTGTGATAAAAACCAAAGTCCAAACTGTAAAACAAAAGCAAACAGTAAAAAAGCACAAGACAATAACAAACATTTGTAAAAGACATTGTTACTCTCTAAGCCAAACTAAAAGACAGAACCCAAGAAGATGTATTCCCAAAAGGCATGGTGTTGGTAGACAAACGTTTCCCCAGGCATCTGCAAGAAAACTGGTGCCTAGGGTTGCCTCCACAGTATGGAAACCTCACTAGAAAAGAGGGCAAAGCACCAGTCTCTTCTGAGAGGAGTGGGAAACCTCTTTTTTTTAAAATAAAAAGTGGTACCCACCTGAGCCACACAAGAATGTGTTGTGAGAGAAAGACAAATGCGAACCACACACATCCGGACACAGGTGCGATTGAATTAGAAGTTACAGCACAGAGGTAGATGCTGCAACTGAATCGATATTTGAATAATTAAGATCAATTTCTTGTTTGGATTGTAAAAGCTGTTGCCTAAAAAAGGAATACTAGACGCTACTGCTTATAAACAATCGTTGACCTGTTCACTATAGACCCTATTGAAACCAAAACAGAATTTGGTTCCTCCCTCCGCTTTGGACTGGACTTATGACCAGGAGTTACGTGCTGCACAGTGAGATACTGAAACTTAATGTGGCTTAATGTGTCTGGCCACCGCTCAATAATGAAATAAGCTACTCCATGCAATAAGTTAAACAATGATGCATCAAACAAAAATAAATGTCAGTGACAAGTGAAAAATCAACAATAAAACGTTTTAAGTTGTGAAGATCTTTTTTTTTTTTTTAAATCATATTGTCATTTTCTTAGGAAATCTTGGCAAATAAGGGTTGTCACATATTACAACACAAATACAGTAGTTGCCTCTGCAGGCCACTGATCTCTGCCACCTTGCTGATCATGTTGTGACTGTCTCAAGACATAAGAAATCACTGCTTCTAAGTTACCCTGGGAGAGTTCACCAGTCTGTTCTTTTTAGACTTTATTGTGTAAAATTAGTAAAAGGGCTGCTGCATTTATCCAAATGTAGTGGAACGCAATATGTGTCTTACTTCCTTTTTTGAATATAAAATAAGATGTCATTAATATATTGCTACATATCTAATTTCCCAGGTTGTCCTGTCATTTTCTGCAGTCATTGTAAACACAAAAATACTCTTTCATTCTGTAATACTCCAAAATTCACTTAGTAGGTTTTTAAGAAATTCTACTCTGTGAAATTCCACTTTTTAAACTTTTGTTGCATTAACTTACTATGTAGTATTGTGCCTGGATCAATGCCCTGCAAAACTTTTTTTTTTTCCAGTGTTGGCATTTACATTGTATTTCTAATACAGGGTGCAAAACAGGTTTAACATTTCCTAATTTGTTTTGCAAATATTCAAACTCCACAAACCCAGAAGTGGATTCAAATCAATTCAAAACCCAAATGAATAGCTTAGGAGCTGTAAGGCACCAGAGTAGTGTGGCCCACTGCACCACTCTGCCATTATTAACAAATAATCTTAACAAAGATGAACGTGGAAGATACTTTGTTTTTTTCCCCACAAAAATACGAAGCTAGCATATTGCATAGATGACTGCCAGCATGCATCATTTTAAAACTTATTTTTTATGAGCTGAAATAGCCTTCAGCAGCACAAATGACAAGCAGGGTCCAGGCTGCATTAATACTGCGGTGTATACCTCGTGTGTTTTGTCTATCTATAACTCAGGCTAATTTTGGAGCAGTTTAGTGCATCTTCATCCAGTGCTTTTATTTGCTTTTAATGTTGCTTTTGGGGCTACCTGTCTAGTATTTTTGTGCTGCTGTTTTTAATTTTTAATTTAGTTGCCAACTGGGAAACACATCCTCCCTTTTCTCGTTTCCCTATTTTCACAGCTTTCACTGGGCAATTCATTTTTGTTACGAATGACTTGTGTGTAAGTGTCCGTGTGTATCAGCCACAAAGAGAGAAATCCAGCAAGTCCTGTGGACAGGTTTGCCAGCTGCAGCAGCGCGCCAACGTTCAGACCACTCTCACTAAATCTAAACAGCCCACTAGGAGAAGTTCTGACGGCCAGTTAATCACTGCAAGTATGTATAAATATCAATGTATGTGTTGGGGTGTTTATTTAAATTTATATGTGCTAAAAATATACATTTCAATATATTTAGAAACAGAGATGTTTCGTGAGACCAAAGGATAGTAGTGGAAATCCTCAAAGTAGTTATACACTAATACTGAACAGAGAAATTATGCTTGGTTGAACACTGGTTGGCATGCTCTCCTGCTTTCTGTGCCTTGCTGTAAGATTTTAAGCATGTAAAAATAAATCTGGTTTACTAATATCCAAGCTGGTTAAAAAATAAACACATTATTAGGACATTATTAGGAATTTTACCTGACTGTGTTGTCTCTGCCACTGTCTACCCAGCCCAAGACAAGCTCATGCTGTCAGTGCCATCCTGTGTATACCAATAATGTGAACTGCACCTGTTTGTGAAAGTATTATCTCTGGTAAACATCCACAATTCTCCTTTTCAGCATGTCCATGATGGTTTCCTCCTTGAAGGTGATTTTAGTAGTTTTGTTGCTAATAGTCACCTTCTTGCTATGGCCAGTATTGGAACATGAAACGATAAAAGAGAGACTATTGGCGCACATTATAATGAAGCCCCATTATAATGAAGACAGCTACAGCAATATTTCCTACAACATTAAGAAGAAAGTAAATGAGTGAGTGTTTCCCTGGGCTGTGGTCATGTGTGCAAATTTACTGTGCTTGTTCTGTTTTTGCTGTTTTCAGTATTCAGGTTCTGAGCTCCTCAGTTGTGCATGTCAGGGATATGGTGTTGTTTTCCATCTGTCCCACATTTTTTAAAACTGTTCCTCATCTCTTGTTTCCTCTCCCATCCGCACTTCATTCTAGTTTGCTTCCTCACAACAAATGTCTGTGTGTTGGTGACAAAAGCTTGATGCCAGAGGTGAATGTTCAAGTGATGCTTGAAGTCTTGCAGGCCTCAGATCTGGAGGAACTGAAAAGCCGGAGGGCCCAGGAGTACGACAAATTTAAGAACAGGTCGGTTTTACTGGCACTTCAATTCATGTAACCCATATAATGAAACTGTAATAATGACGCATTGTGCATTAGTAAAATAGAAATGTTGCAATTAATGTGTACAAACAGCAGTTTGTTTGTAAAGGCTGCTTGTTTTAACTTGTTCTTGCACTAAAATTTATCCTGTAAAGATATCTTGCTTTTTAAATGGGTCACTGTAAATGGCTATGGATAAAGGTGTCAGTCAAATAACACATAATAATAGTTAAAATTTTGAAAGACATAAGATAAACTAGCCTTGCTTTTACCACTATCAAAATGAAAACTGTGTGAAAACTAGAATGATACTTTTTTTTTTTTGGCGAGTCTGAAGTTCAATGTGAAGATGATCATGGTGTCTACCTAGTATGTTAACATGAAGATGAGTCCTGTATGCAAGACATGGACCAACATTTTAAAACATCATTGTAGACTTACACCAGGAACCTGTATTTACTGCATTATTGTGCCCACATGGCTTATTTATGGCTTCCAGCAAAGTGTGAGAAGGGGGAGTGTTTACTCATAATAAACTGCAAGAAATGCAAGGCAGGCCAGTTGCATTTGAGGAGGAAGATCATGAAATTTGTTGCTGAAGCTGCAGAATGGACATCAGGAAAGGGCTATGAGTCAGGAGAGGTTAGCCGTTGGGTAAAGCGAAGGCTACCTGGACGCAAACTGGGGTCAGATTAACCCTGTTTGGATCACCTGGGCAAGGGTTTCTGATGACCCAAAACGCTCATTGACCCTGGATAACATCACTCTTCATTGCACGATGTATGATATAAATGAAGGTTTTCAGCTATTGTGCCACTTTGATTGCAGCACCTCTCATTTACCTGGAATTCATGTTTTAACAATACGATTCTATAAATATGGATAAATAATTGTAAGTCACTCAAAATACAGAGCTAACATTCTAATTTGGATTGGACAAATACTTTATTGAAATATATTTAGATAATCGTCAGTCATACACATAGTTGTGTTTTTGTTGTAGGATAGCAGTGCCACATTAGCTTTGGATTTTTTTCTGCTACATTATGGTAAAGTGTTTCTGCCGTGCTATTTTAGTCTTGCCTTCGTATGATCACGGTATTTAGATTTTATTATTTAGCTTATGCTTTTTACGACTCCTTCTAGATGTTTGGCCTTTTATGTGCCAGGAGGTGAAGCAGCTGCACAATAAATATTAACAATGAAGGTGTTGAATTTATGTATCAGTCAATGTGCACATATGCATTTGTAGATAGTGACTTATGTATGACATCACATTTTTTGGAAAGAGCTAATCAGTTATAGAAATTGTTGATACATTTGTCATACAAAAGAAACGGTATAATGTGGCACAAGAGGAATTGCTGACAACATCACAGCTCTTGGGCTTTACTTTCTGTTCTCAATCTGAATATTCTTTTCACTGTGCAGGTTTTAACATGTTCCTCATGTTTTCTTAAATTTTCTCCCAAAGTCCAAACACATGCAATAAATAATACATATATTCCCCTGTCATAAAAAAACAAAACATGGTTGCCAATTGTCAACTTCAATGGCCTGACTCAGTCACACTTATCAGAAACAAGTTTAGTTAGACTTATCAGCAAAAGGAGGGTAGATTTATTGGTTTATTTGTTAGTAGTATAGCATATTACAAAAAAAAAAAAATCACCTGCCTTTTTTATTTATTGTATGCTATAATGTTTATGAAAAAAAGATTAAAATTACATGTTAACACACTTGCTAATAATACTATTTAACACTGTAGAACTCGGACTGCAGCAGACCTCCTCATTGTTGCAGAAGCCAACAGCCCCTTGCAGTACCCTACCCAGGGGGTTGAAGTCCAGCCCTTGAAAACCATCCTGATTCCAGGTGAGAGTAAACCAAAATGCAGTTGTAGATTCAGACAGATTGAAATAATCAGGTTTAAACACCCTTTCAACTGCGTTTTACTAGGAATTATACAAAGTCAAATGGCACACGCCGCCACAGTTAAAGTGTTTCTGAACATTCTTAACGCAACTAGGTAGAATAGAGGTGTGACCCTTCTGTTCCTTACACGACCTTTTATTATATCCCATATGACGTAAATCGAGGAACTCAGTAAGTTTCAGGTATTGATCCTTTACAAATTCAGGACCACCACTGGCTCCAGTCCTTAGTTCAGAAGCCACAGTGGAGCAGGACTGTCCTTAAGCACAGCTACAAGAAGCCACCATGTATAAAATCATGACAGGATTATCCCACAAACCAGTGCAGGGTAAAACAGAAGATGAGCAGTGGTTTTGTAAATAAACAGGAGGTGTTTTATTCATCTTTGTGACATTACAGATTGGCATTGTGTCCTGTCTTGTGTCAGATTTTTCCTTGCACTGATTCTGGACTGTTAGACCAGGACTGGTCATTAGTAACAGATGATTATAGAAGCATCCGTTTCACATAAATAGCCCTCATTTTACTATTCCTTCAAAAGAGGATAACAGTTAATGTAGAAAACTAAAGTCATCCTAATTTTCCGTTTCAAACCACACTATACTATAAGGAAACATCACTTTGGGCTTAAAGATATGATGTAATGCAGGTGTAGATGTTTGTACAATAATTTCCATGGATTGCAGACAAGCCCCTTCATGGTACACTCGTGTTACTCAGACAGCCTCTCTGAACTAAAACTGAAAGCTTCACAAAGAGAATAAGATCGCAGTGGGTGTAAGTCACGAAACTGTTTCGAGTATTTCTGGCTTTCTTTGAATCATTGGAGGGACAAGTAAGCAGCACTCAAGAGTCTTTGAGTAATTTTTCCACAGCATCAGCTTGCTTTTGCTGGGCATGTCACCTTTTTGTTGTGGTAAAAGTGTAAAAATGGAAAATATTTATATTTGTAGTCTGTGCAAGTATGATTTTAGCCAATTCAACATAATTCAAACTTCCCATCTCTGCATGGTGTTCTGACAAATCCATCAGTAATGTATCAGTCGATGTTTGATGTAAAAAAAATGAACTTTATTATAGACATTATAGTCTTTTGGTACACAAAACCGAAAAGATCATCTCAATACATATTTGAGTAAACAAAAATGCAGGTGTAGATCTAGACAGATTGAAAAAGTTAATAGCAATTGCATATTATCTGAATGCAAATAATTTCATGAGCGATGAGCTGCTACTCTTTCAAAACAAACTGCACAAGCATCTGTTTTGTGATGCTTTCCTTCATCCAGTTGATTTAGTGGAATCCAGTAAAAGTGATGCTGCTGTCATGCCTGTTCTAAAGCATAAATGTACTGCTAAATAAATACAAGTCTAATCATACTCATTTTTACTAAATACATTTTTATATTTCTTGAAATAATTTTTAGTAAGACGTGATATATAAGGATTTTATTTAGTGGAGTAAGGAGTTGGAGGTTTATAAATACATTATCAACAGAACTTGTTGCAGTTGTATTTATGGGAACCTTGGGGGTCATGTCCCCCTCTGCCACCCCTTCTGTCACACTTATGACACCATCAAATCTGTCTATCCTGAAATTTAAAATAGGTACTTAAAATAACCATCTGTGCTTGATTCTCATAAGCATTTTACTAAACTTCCACTTGCTCCAGTAAAACGTCTAGCACCACAGCGGTGCAGCAGGAGGCACTGATGCCACACAAAGCTGTACGATTGAATCCAGTTTAATCTGGATTTGGCATGTTCTGCCGATATGTTTGGTTTTCCTCCCACATTCTGAAGACATGAAAATCTACAGTTTTCTACTGGAATACTTCTAAAACCTAATCTATGTTTGAGAGGTTGGTATGAGTAGAAGCCGGCCAAACTAGATTTACTTTAATCTTTTAGATGGGTAAATAAATAATTAATAGTGTCTAAGAATGCAAACAGTGCACTGGAAGTTGCAACAGTTTGTGAATAAATGCTAACGTACTGTAGTACAAATTATTTTGATGGAAGATGTTGGTTTTGTCTAGCTAACGTAAAAGCACAAAAAGTCCTTGTTTAGAAAAACTGAGTTTCATGCTATGACTGGCATTCAGCAAAGCAGTAAAAGTATTTATACTTTTTCGTGGTTTTGCAGCAATTGTTCATTTTACAGCAACGATTATCTATGTAGTTAAACACTTTGTATCCCACAGCTGCGGTCCAATCTGCATGTCACGCCCCCTGGTCCGAGCGCCTGACACCTGTCCCGCCTCCTCTTTTCATTGCCTCATCGCACCTGTCTTTGGTTAACTTAACCCTTTAAAGTACCTGAGCCTTACAACCTGTCTTCGTGAGGTATTGCTGTGTTTGTACTGAGTGTTATTACTCTGGCTATCGGCCTGTTTCTGTCCCACGACCTGCTCTTGTCTCTACTCCTTGTCTGTTTCGTCACTGGTTTCGGACTGATTCCCAGTTTGACCCATGCCCGATTGCTGACTACGTTTCTGGATCTACCTCTGACATTAAACGGATTTTGACCTTACAATTCTGCACGCGTCTGCGTCCTGATCGGCCAGCTGACAGAATACCTCGCCGCCATGCAGACGGCAGAATCGGCGGCGCTGGATCTCGGATCAAGGACGAATCCTCGAGCGGCATCAACAGTTGTTTGAGAGATTCGCGCAACCCATGAACGACCTCACGCAGCAACAGCGCGAACAACAAGAACAAATGGTTGAGCAAACGGAACGAATGAGCGAACTGATGGCGGTGGTAAAGGGGGACCGCAGAATCGGGGGCTCTCGGGCTTCTCCGGTAGTCTCCGCCCCTCCATCGGAGACCACACTTCCCGTGAGTCAGCCCGACAAGTTTGATGGCTCTCCTGCAGCATGTAAAGGGTTCCTCCTCCAGTGTTCCCTTTACTTTAACAACCGACCCCCTAGCTCTGAATTATCACGAATTTCGTTTGTGGTTTCCTGTCTGACAAAAAGTTCTGGATTGGTCCACTGCCATGTGGCCACAAATCCAGAGGATGTCTTAGTCAATTTGAGCATGAACTCTGTGGTGTATTCGACCACCTGAATGAGGGTAGGAGTACAGGTGAAATGCTCTCAAGACTGCAACAGGGAAACTGTTCCGTCGCCGACTACGCACTCAAGTTCCACACTCTAGCAGCAGGAAGTGGATGGGATGAGCCAGCCTTACTAGTAGCATTTTGAAACGTCTAAGGGCTGAGATCCTGTCAGAACTGGACTGTAAGGATGCAGATCTGGCGTTGGAGGACTTGATTGCTTTGGCCATCCGACTGGATCACTTGCTGTCTGCGTGCCCACAGAGACAGGTGCAGAAGACCCCTAGGGTGGTGATGCCAAGCACACACCCCCCCACCCCTCACTACCGCCAAGAGGTTGGAATGGACACCAGAACACAAGAGCCCATGGTGTGTGACTCCACTCGCCTGTCCCCAGAAGAGGCTGCGTCGGCTGCAAGAAGGTCTGTGCCTGTACTGTGCCCAGACAGGCTATGTCCTTCGGGAATGTAAACGGTGCTCCCAGACCCGGCGCAAGGCACAATGAGTGGTCCCATCCCAAAGCACCAGCCCGGTGAGTCAGCCCAAGAGGGGAGGGGGCTTGGTCTCCAGGTCTTTCACGCTACCGGTTACCTTTTATTGTCCTGAGCCTGTCTCCGTTCCAGCCCTAGTCAACTCCGGTGCCAAAGGAAATTTCATTCAGTCCCAGCTGAGCCGCATCACTGAGAGTCTTACTACACCCCTGAAGCTGTCAGCTCTGGACCGAAGACCCATTGGTGAGGGTATCGTGTCCACCATCACCCTCCCAGTACGGATAGACACGAGTGCCCTGCATTCCGAACGGATATCCTTCCTGGTAGTAGATAGGGCTGACTATTCTGTAGTTTTGGGTCTCCCATGGCTGCAGAAACACAATCCCCCAAATAGCCTGGCCCACACTAGATATCACCACCTGGTTTCCCTATTGCTTCCAGAACTGTCTTCACTGCGTCTGTGTACTCCACCATAGAGAGCCCCTCGCGTTAGTTCCATAAATATACCTCCCGAATATGCGGATTTGAAGGAGGTATTTAATAAACAAAACACAACCAAACTGCCACCTCACCAATCGTACGACTGCACGATAGACCTCATTGAGGGAGTGTCTCTCCCTAAGTTCTGCGTGTACCCCCTGACTCAAGCAGAACTGCAAGCAATGGATGCTTATATCCATGAATCCTTAGCGCAGGGATTCATCCATCCGTCCACCTCACCTGTCACGTCCAGTTTCTTTTTTTGTTGAAAAAAGGACGGAGGTCTTCGCCTGTGTATAGACTATCGTAAGCTCGATTCAATCACAAAAAAGCTTCCGTACCCACTACCTTTGGTACCGGTGGTGTTAGAACAACTTCGTGGAGCTAAGTTCTTTTCTAAGTTAGACTTAAGAATTGCCTATAATCTGATCTGTATTAGAAAGGGTGACGAGTGGGGAAAACGGCATTTATTACCTCCAGTGGGCCTTGAATATCTAGTTATGCCTTTTGGTCTCTTAACGCTCCAGCTGTCTTTCAGTTCATCAACGACGTGCTCCATGACATGATAGGGAAATTTGTCATCACTTATCTTGACATTTTAGTGTATTCTCCCAACTTCAAATCCATTGTGAGCCGGGTCCTTACAAGGCTAGGGCATAATACTTTATATGTAAAAGCCGAGAAATGCGAATTTCATGTGCAAAGGATCTCCTTTTTAGGCTACATTATGAGTGTAGATGGCATTATAATGGATGACTCTAAGGTTGAGGCTGTTCTTACCGTACAGGGGAACAGGCCAGTTAAGGGAGCTCCAATGCTTTTTAGGGTTTGCTAATTTCTATTGGCAATTCATCAGGAACTTTAGTGGAATAGCGGCACCCTTAAGAACGCTGCTTAAGGGGGAGAAGCACAAGACCTTGACATTGGGCCCCTGGGCCGAACAGGCTTTTAATAGGTTAAAGCAGGCCTTCACAACCTCTCCCATTCTAAAACATCCAGATCCATTTAAGCCCTTTGTGGTTGAGGTTGATGCTTCTGATATCGCAGTAGGTGCCATCCTCTCGCAGCGAGTAGGTAAACCCCCGAAACTTCACCCGATCACCTTTTATTCCCATAAGCTCACGCCAGCAGAGAGGAACTACGGGATAGGCGATCACGAACTGCTCGCCATTAAGTTAGCCCTTGAGGAGTGGTGGCACTGGTTAGAGGGAGCTAACCACCCTTTCCAGGTCCTTAGACTATCGTAATTTAGAATACCTCAAGAACGCAAAATGTCTAAACCATAGACAGGTGCGATGGGTTTTTTTCTTCCTCCCCCCTCACGTTTTCACTTTTCTATTACCTACAGACCAGGCACACATAATACCAAGGTTGACTCGCTGTCCAGAATTCAGGACCCTCCTTATGAGCCCATCGATGAGCAACCCACCAACATTTTACCCCCAGAGTGCCAAATAGCCTCTATTCGGTGGGAGGTTGATGACGAAATCACCAAAGCATTAGTAGGTACACCTGCTCCATCACACTGCCCATCAGATAAACTATATGTATCCCTGAGGTTTCGAGATCGCCTTGTTACTTGGACACATTCCCCTGGCTGACCGGAGGATAGGGATGAGACACGGACCCACCAACTGCTTGCCAGGCGTTATTGGTGAGAAAACATAAAACGGGACATCCATCAGTTTGCTGCTTCCTGTACTACTTGCACCCAATGTAAGACCCCAAGGACCTTACCCACTGGGAAGCTAGTTCCCATTCCTTCGTGTCCCTGGTCCCACCTAGCTCTGGATTTTATTACCGATCTTCCCCCATTGCAATCCCATACATGTATACTAACAGTCGTGGATAGATTTTCATGAGGAACCCGGTTTATCCCTTTTGCAGGGTTACCCACCGCCTTCCAAACTGCAGAGGCCCTCTTTGAACAAGTTTTTAGACTCTTCGGAATCCCGGAAGACATAGTATCCGATCGAGGGCCTCATATCATATCCCGGGTATGGTCTGCCCTTTTGGCACGCCTAGGGCTAAATGTCAGTTTAACCTCCGGTTATCACCCCCAATCCAATGGGCAGTGTGAACGGGTGAATCAAGAGTTAGGACGATTCCTCAGAACATATTGCCATGAGAATCCAGCAGACTGGAGTCAGTTCTTACCATGGGCAGAGTTGGCCCAAAACTCCCTTGTCAGTTCATCAACCGGCCTGACACCTTTCGAGTGTTGTCTAGGGTACCAACCCCCACTTGTACCCTGGACTGCTGAACCGGTCGACATCCCCACTGTTGACCAATGGCTGAAGAGAAGTGAGGAGGCCTGGGAGAGTACCCATCGACACATTGGGGACATTCTCCAACGCTACAAGGACCAGGCAGACAAACGCTGATGAGAGGCTCCCACCTATCAACCTGGGGACCAAGTTTGGTTATCCTCCAAAGATTTTAAGTTCCCAGAAGGTTGTAGAAAATTAAAACCGAAATATTTAGATCCATTTAAAATAGTAAAACATGTCAATGAGGTTACTTATAAATTGGCCCTTCCTGTAAATGTGAATGTGTCTGACACTTTTCACATTTCCCTTCTTAAGCCGGTCATCCCAGGCCCATTGGATGAGACGGTATCCGACGACTTACCACCCTCTCCGGTAGAAGTGGAGGGCGCCCCAGCCTACGCAGTACGCAGGCTGTTAGACTCCTGGAGAAGGGCAGGATAACTGCAGTACCTGGTGTATTGGGAGGGGTACGGCCCCGGTAAAAGGAGCTGGGTACCGGCACGAGATGTCCTGGACCCAGGATTGGTGGCGGATTTTCACCAACTCCACCCCAAGAAACCCGGTCCTCGCCCGAGAGGGCATCCTAGAAGGGTCCCCTGTCATACAGGCCACTGAGGGGCAGCAGGTTTCCGACCCTTCTAACCAGCCTTGCAGCAGCGCTGTTCATCAGTCCCAGACACCTTCCCCTGGAGATGTGGGTAGTGGTCGTCGCAGCTGTCTGCATCACGTGGCTGGCGCTGACCCCTTGGGGGGGGGGGGGGGGGGTTT